>MU736387.1:0-52052 GCA_026770625.1 Nicotiana glauca
TGGGAGAAGAAAGCAAAACGGAAAAGAGATAGGAAAGCTAACACTCACTCGAGAACCTCAACCACCACTTTAATTCAGCGTGAATGAATTCTGCCCATATTCAAGCCCCATCAGCAGTAGAAAACTCCGAGGGGAGGGGAAGGTGGACATGTAGTATCAAATTAACACGGTTTGAAGCACTTTGGGGGCCGCCGGAAAAACTTCAACTGAAGATTCGAACCGTTCCAACCACATTCGAGACAAGTGGTTATGGAGGTTGTGTAAAGGAGGCTCAGGCGGTCCTAGGGTGTTATTTTGGGTCGGTTTGGGATAACCGGCGTCGTAGCCGGAAAACTTCAATTGGATATTCGACGATTTGGGCTAGGTTTTGAGGGAAACCAATCATGGATTCGTGTAGAGGAAGAAAGGGAGAATCTAGGGTGTAATTTTGGAGCCGATTGGAGCAGATGACATTCACCGTCGGTGGCGGCTCCGGCGGTGTTATAGGTTCTGTACGAGGAAGATGGGAGTGGCTTTAGGTTTGATTGAATCTTTCAAACCATAATATGTGATTTGGGGGTAGGATCCTAGCCGTTGGATAAAAAAGGATCGATGGCTGTGATTAAACCAAACCTCACGGTGTCATTTCAGGGGTTAGAGAACTGGACCGGTGGAGAATGGCTTTTTGGGGGCTGGATGGGAAATTAAAATAGCCCAATTACTTTGGAAGCCTTTTCTTCCCTTGTAATATCTTTTGTTTTCTTTCTTTTGTTTTTCAATTCTTTTAATTATTTCTCTCTTTTATTCTTTTTTTTTTTGTATTTTTATGTATTTTTGTAGAAAATTAAAATGAAACCTAAATTACTTCCCACCTAAGCTAATTAATTTCTAAAATTGTTTAAAAACAATTTCATGATAAATTCACAATTAAAACATTTGAAAAATGCAAAAGTGAACTATTTTTTTGTGATTTTTCATATTTTGTTCTTAAACAAATTAACCCCTAATTAATCCTAAAATATAAAATTAAATCCTAAATGCAGATGCATATTTTTGTATTTTTTATACGAACTAAGATGCATAGATAAAATGCAACAATTACCCAAAAAAATGACACAAAATTCACAAAAATTGTAAAAATAAAGAAAAATCAATTTGTTTGAATTTTTTGGGAACAATTCATACATAGGGCAAAAAACCACGTGCTCACAGCACAAATAAAAAGAGATTGAATAGTCCCCAAAAGAAATTAGGGGTTGCGAAAATCAAAAGAGTTTAGAGGAGATGAGCAGTCAAACAAACAAAACAGGTTTAGAATCCCGGATAAGCCCCAAAATTAGGGTTTTCACTCATGCTAAATCAGGTATAGGAGAAGGTAAATCAAGTGAATAAAAAACAGAAACTCAAACAAGATCCCAAATTTGGGCTTTTAACATACTAATTCAGATAACAATAAGGTGAATTAAACAACCACTAACAAACAGACCAGGAAACTCAAACAAAATTCCCAAGAAAAATTAGGGTTTTCAACATGCGAGTTCAGATAGAAGATAATACAAACAAACACAGTAAAAACATGTCGAGATTCAGAGAAGAGATGTTCGAGATAAAATAGCATGAAACCCTAGTTGAGGAAAATAGAGTTTCTGAAAGCAAACATTAAAGAATCTTTGAGAAAAATGCATAGAAGGTTCACACACACATGATCCAGAACAGATCTAAAAATAAATCGAAGGAACCTCAGAGATTAGGGTTTCGTAAGAAACCCAAGAGACGAGATAGGCTTTATTGATCTGAACAGAGAAGTCGAAGATCGAGCTCGAATAGCCATGGTTGGCCAAAAAAGGTTTGAAGACGACTGGATAACAGCCATCGATCAAAGCTTGGTCGAGACCTTTTCAAGATCTAGTCATAGGACCTTAGAGCTGAGACCATAGAAGACATGTGAGGCCGGTGTAGGGCTCCAATGAGTCTGGGGAGCCATGGATTAGGGTTTCGATGGGAGGTGGTGGCTACGGTTTTGAGAGAGCTCGAGAGACGAGAGCGTTTGAGGGCGGTGGATTGGGAAAATGAGATAGGGTTAGGCGGTTGTGTGAATTAAAAAAGGTAAGAAGTAACGGTGGCCGTTGATCTAAATGTTCAACGGACGAGATTTAAAAGGGATATGGGTTAGGTCGGTTCAACATGTACTGGGTCGGGTAGGCACGTTAATTGGGCTGGGTAATTGGGTTTTAAATTGGGGCTGAAATGGGGTGCCAAATTGGCTATAATTGAAATGCTATAAAGGCCAAATCGTAAATACCCAATTTTCCCCTTTTATAATTTATAAAAATAGTAATACAGATTTTAAAAACAAATTAAGAGTACTGGGTAAATGGATATTATATAAATATTAATTTGAAAATTCAGGGACTAATTTTATAAACATAAAATGCCATAAATTACAAGATAGGCTATAATTGCAACTATATGCAGTTTAGTTTTAAATATACCAAATGAACTTGCAAAATTATGCGAAAATTACCTTAATTATATTTTGGTGTAAATGTAAAAATAAAAATAAATTATTCACCAAAATGATAATTTCGGGAATAATTATTGGATTTTGTTATATAAAAATAGGTAATAAGTTGGTTTTAAAAATCATTAAAAATGCCAAAACTCCTGGGTGTGCTTATATATGCGCCAATATGCTATTTTGGAAATATTTGGTTATAAAAATACTTAGAAAAAAATTGGGCATCAACAGCTACCCCTCTTTACCCGGAAAGGATGAAAGAGTTGTCGGGTAAAGATATGACGGCCAATTTTGACCGGAAGCGGTGGTTTGAAAAGAGTTTGATCGAGCTCCAGTTTATGATCTGCCTACATATCCCTGGTTTTTACAGGAATCAAACTATATGTAGTTTAGAAACCATTGACGGAATATGCCAATGGCGATTTGAAAGAGATGAGCATGATGTTAGGGGGAAGCAAGAGGTATCTTGAAGTTGATCGGCTGCGAGAACCGGAACGGGGTCGCTCCCGCTGAGACGGCCGTTGCTTGCCGGTATACCTGCAAGTGAGCAATATACACATATATCATGCATAAACTTAAACGTGATGCAAGTTCCCGTTAGACCATGTATGCTGTCCTCGGACGGTTAAGATGACATCCTCAGACCATGACATCCTGGGCCATGAAGCGCAAAATTAAAGGATTCGCATACTATGAAATGACGTTCTCGGGCCATAAAAATGGTGCCTCCGAACCATGATGCCTTTGAATAATGATGTGCAAGATATAAAGTGGGATCCTCGGGCCAGGGCATGGTGTTCTTGGGCTATGAAGATGATGCCTCCGAACGATGATGCCATTGGATAGTTTGGCGATATTTTAGCCCATGAAATGCAAGATTTGGTGGTATTTTAACCGATGCAAAAATGTAAATGGCGATATTTCTGCCGACAAGAATTTAAATACAGTTTGGCGATATTTTAGTCGGTGCAAAAAATGTAAATGGCGATATTTCAGCCGACAGAGAATTTAAACAGTAGTTTGGCGATATTTCAGCCGGTGCAAAAAATATAAATGGCGATATTTCAGCCGACAAAACTTTAAATAAGGTTTGGCGATATTTCAGCCGACAGAACTTTAAATAAAGCAAGCAATGTTTTAGTTGATGAAAAAAGTAAAACGGCGATATTTCAGTCGATAGAGTATTTAAATAAAGTTTGGCGATGTTTCAGCTGATGCAAAAAAATATAAATGGCGATGTTTCAGCCGATGCAAAAAAATGTAAAATGGCGATGTTTCAGTCGATTGCAAGATGTAAATGAAAGCAGCAATATTTCAGCCATGCAAGTGGAGGTATAGATTAACCTCGGAAGGCAGAAAGGTAACCTTATGCAATGCGGGAAATGCAAGTGGAGACAACGCTTAGTCTCAGAAGGCAGAAAGTAGCCTTATGCAATGCAGAAAATGCAAATGGAGACAACACTTAGTCTTGGAAGGCAGAAAGGTAGCCTTATACAATGCGGAAAATGCAGATGGAGACAACGCTTAGTCTTGGAAGGCAGAAAGGTAGCCTTATGCAATGTAGAAAATGCATATGGAGACAACGCTTTGTCTCGGAAGGCAGAAAGGTAGCCTTATGCAATGCAAAAAATGCAGATGGAGACAACGCTTAGTCTCGAAAGGAAAAAGGGTAGCCTTATACAATGAAAAAAATGTGGATGGAGACAACGCTTAGTCTCAAAAGGCAGAAAGGTAGCCTTATACAATGCAGAAAATGCAGATGGAGACAACGCTTAGTCTCGGAAGGCAGAAAGGTAGCCTTATGCAATGCAGGAAATGCAGATGGGAATAAAAGATTCTTAGCTGATTGCTGGTAACTGATTGTGATATTGTGGCCGCTGGGGGATATTGCGTGCAGATAGCAAATGCGAATAGGTGCGGCAGTTCAATGCGAACGCGCAATATGTTTGTGACTCGGGTGCCAGCATCCAAAGAAAATCATGAGTTTTGTAAAGGGGAAAGGTTAGTTCATTTTCCCGTAGTTTCCGGCGTTGCATGTCATTGGGGTAGCATTGCTAAACAACAGCTATAATAGTTATGCATGATTTAACAAATATAACATAAGTAGAAAATAGTTTTGTTTCGATGAACCAACGACTGCAACGCGGTTCAAAGCATTGCAACCTCTCTAGCTCCGTAATTTTGAGGGTCCCCCTCAAAATTCTGCCCTAGTTTACTGGCCTGGCACTTCTGACGGCTGCATTGAACGAATGCAAAATCAACTTCAGAATTTTGAGGGTCCTCCTCAAAATTCTGCCCCAGTTTACTGAAGGCGACATCCTTGGCAATGAGCGGCTGAAAACCATCTTCGAAATTTTGAGGGTCCTCCTCAAAATTCTGCCCCAGTTCCAATAATAGGGGGAAATGGAAGTTTTTATTAAATTGTGACCGAACCCATAGGGCTACCTACGTATCCCCTCTTAAACAGGAATCAAGTCAGGCGTAGTTCAAAATAACATCATAAAGAAATCATAGGTTATTACACATAATATCGTTTCACTGCGTCTGAGTTGATTGGATTTGGCCAGACTTCCCCGTCCATTTCTGCAAGAATAAGGGCTCCTCCAGTTAGAACCCGGTGAACCATGTACGGACCTTGTCAGTTGGGAGAGAATTTCCCCTTGGATTCATCTTGATTCGAGAATATATTCTTCAACACCATCTGCCCCGGTGTAAACTTCCTTGGCTTGACTCTTTTATTGAAGGCTCTGGACATTCTGTTCTGATACAACTGACCGTGGCAAACTGCATTCATCCTTTTTCCATCTATAAGGGCTTACTGTTCGTAGCGACCTCTTACCCATTCTGTATCGTCCAACTCTGCTTCTTGTATGATCCTCAAGGAAGGAATTTCTACCTTGGCGGGAATGACCGCCTTTGTACCATAAACTAGCATGTAGGGAGTTGCCCAGATTGATGTGCGGACCGTGGTGCGGTATCCCAGCAAGGAAAATGCTAACCTCTTATGCCATTGTTTGTGACTTTCGACCATCTTCCTTAGTATCTTTTTGATATTCTTGTTGGCCGCCTCTACAACTCCATTCATCTGAGGCCTGTAGGTTATAGAGTTCTTGTGTTTGATCTTGAATGTCTCACACATTGCTTTCATCAAGTCGCTGTTCAGATTGGAACCATTGTCAGTGATGATTGATTCTGGCACCCCGAATCGGCAAACAATACGATCACGGACGAAATCTGCCATAACTTTCTTAGTCACTGCTTTGTAAGACGCTACCTCAACCCATTTAGTAAAATAATCGATTGCCACTAGGATAAATCTGTGCCCATTTGATGCGGCAGGATCGATAGGTCCGATGACATCCATTCCCCAGGCGGCGAATGGCCATGGCGAGCTTGTTGTAGTAAGCTCATTTAGAGGCACCTTTATCATATCTGCATGTATCTGACAGCGGTGGCACTTGCGAACATACTGGATACAGTCTGTTTCCATAGTCATCCAAAAATACCCTGCTCGGAGTATCTTCTTTGCTAAGACAAAACCATTCATGTGCGGCCCGCATGACCCTGCGTGCACTTCGTCCAATAGTCTGGTTGCTTCTTTTGCTTCGACACACCTTGATAGACCCAAATCAGGAATCCTCCTATACAGGATTCCCCCACTGTGAAAGAAGTTGCTGGATAATCTTCGAAGTGTGCGTTTCTAAGTAGCGTTGGCATGTTTTGGAGATTCCCCTATGGTCAAGCACATTTTGATGTCGTGGAACCATGGTTTTCCATCAGCTTCTTCCTCAACGTGAGCATAATAAGCTGGCTGATCATACATCCTTACTGGGATGGGATCAATAAAATTCATATCTGGATGCTGGATCATGGATGATAAAGTGGCTAATGTGTCAGCGAACTCGTTCTGAACCCTGGGGATATGCTGAAATTCCGTCTTTATGAATCTTTTCCTTAACTCCTGTATCTGATGCAAATAGGGAAGTATCTTAGAGTTTTTGGTAGCCCATTCTTCTCGAACTTGATATATGAGCAGGTCTGAGTCCCCGATCACTAGCAACTCTTGAATGTTCATGTTAATGGCTATCTTGAGTCCCAGGATGCAAGCCTCATATTCAGCCATGTTGTTTGTGCAAGGGAACCTGAACTTGGTGGATACCGGGTAATGTTGGTCAGTTTCTGATACTAAGACTGCCCCTATGCCAACTCCTTTGAAATTTGCGGCTCTGTCTAAAAACAACCTCCAACCATCGTAGGATTCTGCAATATCTTCTCCTACGAAGGACACTTTTTCGTTTGGAAAATACGTTTTCAGTGGTTTGTATCCTCCTTAAATGGGATTCTCGGCAAGGTGATCTGCTATGGCTTGACCCTTGACTGCTTTCTGAGTCACGTAAACAATGTCAAACTCAGTCAACAAGATTTGCCATTTGGCGAGCTTTCCAGTGGGCATGGGCTTCAGGAAAATATACTTCAGCGGGTCCATCCTGGATACGAGATAAGTAGTGTGGGCACAGAAATAATGCCTCAATTTCTGAGCTACCCAAGTCAGAGCATAACAGATGTGCTCTAATAGAGAATATCGGGCCTCGTACGGGGTGAACTTCCTGGTGAGATAATAGATGGCTTGCTCCTTTCTCCCCGTTTCATCATGTTGTCCCAGGACACAACTGAATGTTCCGTCCAATATCGCAAGGTAAAGTAATAAAGGTCTTTCTGGCTTGGGAGGAACCAAGACTGGCAGCGTTGACATGTATTCCTTGATTCTGTCAAAGGCTTTCTGACAATCATCAGTCCATCTAGTAGCAGCGTCTTTCTTTAGCATTTTAAAGATGGGTTCACAAATGACTGTGGACTGAGCTATGAACCGGCTGATATAGTTGAGTCTCCCCAGAAAACTCATCACGTCCTTCTTGTTCTTTGGCGGTGGCAATTCTTGAATGGCTTTGAACTTTGATGGGTCCAATTCTATCCCTTGACGGATCACGATAAAACACAGTAGTTTTCTGGCAGGAACCCCGAATGCACATTTGGCGGGGTTCAGTTTCAGGTTATACCTTCTCAGTCTGTTGAAGAACTTTCTCAAGTCTTCCATATGATCAGTGGCTTTCTTGGATTTGATAATGATATCATCCACATATACCTCGATCTCCTTGTGTATCATGTCATGAAAAATAGTAGTCATGACTCTCATATAGGTGGCACCAGCATTCTTCAACCCAAATGGCATCATTTTGTAACAATACATCCCCCATGGCGTGATGAAAGCCGTTTTCTCTGAATCTTCCTCATCCATCCATATCTGATGATACCCAGCGAAACAATCAACAAAAGACTGCAACTCATGCTTGGCGCAGTTGTCGATAAGAATGTGTATGTTTGGCAAGGGGAAGTCATCTTTGGAACTGGCCCGGTTGAGATCCCGATGGTCGACACAGATTCTAACCTTCCCGTCCTTCTTTGGTACCGGCACGATGTTGGCTAACCATGTCGGATACTCTACCACCTTGAGAACCTTAGCTTTGACTTGCTTAGTAACCTCTTCTTTGATTTTCAAACTCATGTCGGGCTTGAACTTCCTGAGCTTCTGCTTTACCGGCGGACAGGCTGGATCTGTTGGCAGTTTGTGAGCTATAATGGCCGTGCTGAGACCAGTCATATCAACATACGACCAGGCGAATATGTCCTCACACTCTTTTAAAAATTCTGTATACTTTTCCTTTTCTGTATCTCCCAAATTAATGACCTCAGTTTCTTGCACGTTGGACTTAGGTCTATTCTCAAAATTCTCAACCTCTCTAACGACCTCTTCAGGTATTTCATCTTCTTATGAGTCTATGTCCTTTTGTTGCGTTGTTTCGTTGCAAGTCTTGGTTCATCGTCAAGATAAGTAATAGTAATACTGTATAAAATAGAGTAAATGATAGAGAAAATAATAAGCGAGATATATATGATAAACTGAAATGCTTTGATCAAATTCAAAATTGTTTGAAACATCGGAGCTCTTTACGAAATTAAAGACAATGCGGAAAGAAAATCAACTAGTAAAGTAAACTAAAAATACGATGCATGCTGCTTTTTTTAGCCTTGCTTACCCGAAGCCCTCCGAGCTCTGACGGTCCTAGTTGACCAGTTGTGGAGGTGGTCTCCCCTTCTTACGGCCTGTATGGAAGGGCCTTCCTCCCCTTCCTCCTTGAAAAGAACACAACAGTCCATGTCATCATCCTCCAGGAACAAATTCTTCATGGCTGCCAATGCCTCATCTTCTTCTGACCCATATATAGTATCTGCCAGTTGGAAGGTTTGCTCCAAGCTGGATATCGGAATCTCCAATGGATAGTAGGGACCACGCCATGGTGGCAACCAGCTCCGGAATTCTTCCCAAGTATAACCGTACCCTAAGCAAAATGTAGTGCTATGCTTCTTCAGTTTGATGGGTTTAGTGATCCCCTGAAAGTTTTTACCGAGTCCCTTTCCAGGATCGTACCCTCACCAATTAAGGATACTTTCGATCTTGTTGTCCCACCACTTATCCTTATCTATAGCGTTGATCCTTTCGATGTGGTGGTATGTTTCTCCGCCTGTTTTCCTTCTATCTCCAATCATCGGGATGGTCTGGCGACTATATATAGGGTTACTACCATCACCATGAATGATCACCTCTTGGTGGTTCCATTCAAACTTTACCGCCTGATGCAGGGTCGATGCTACAACTCCAGCAGCGTGGATCCAAGGACGTCCTAACAGCAAGTTGTAGGATGTCGGGACGTCTATCACTTGGAAGTCGACATCGAACCATGTTAGTCCCATTTGCAAGCACAGGCTAATTTCTCCAATAGTAGATCTCTGGGATCCATCGTATGCTTTGACATTGATAGCACCGTCTCTAATCTCGTGTAGGCCTTTCCCCAAAGTTCTAAGAGTTACAAGCGGACAGATGTTGAGGCTCGATCCCCCCTTGATCAGAACCCTGGTGATGAAATAATCTTCGTACTGCACGATGATGTGCAGTGCCTTGTTGTGGCCCAAACCTTCTGGAGGCAATTCGTCTTCATGGAAGGTTATTTTGTGGCTCTCCAGCACTTGCCTCATCATATTCGCCATCTCGCCCCTGGTTATATTGCTGGGCACATAGGCTTCGCTCAGTATTTTCATTAAGGCATTCTTGTGAGCGTCTGAACTCTGCAGAAGAGCCATGATAGATATCTGTGTTGGTGTTTTGTTTAGCTGTTCAGCGACTAAGTACTCCTTAGCCTGTATTTTCCTCCAAAGATCGTCGGGTCCTATTTCAATGGGACATCCCGGGGCTTGCTTACCGGATTCGGCTAGGTGCTTTGGGGTGTAGACCCTCCCTGTTCTAGTCATTCCTTTTGCGGCAATCGTTTCTCCTGTCTTTGTCTTTCCTTTCCTCCTAACTTCGGCAGTGTAATCCCATGGTATGGCATTTGAGTGGAGTGGTGTTATGTCAGTCATTGCCAGCGGAATAGGCACCCTTGGTGGTAGCACAGCAACTTCAAATGGTGTAGGCGCCTTTGGAACCCCAAATTCAATTTTGATTGGCCCGGGCGCCTTCACAGAAGGAGGCTCTTCAAATTCAAGAGGTATAGACATATTTACTTCGTTGTCCATGGAGGGCTGATTCTGCACAACAATTGGGTTAAGGTTAACTGCCGGCTTCTTTGGTTTATCCCCTTCAGCAATCAAACCTATTGACCCTTTGGGGTCCCAATCATCCTCGATCTCGATCATATGAATGTCTCCACCTTTGTGGTCAGGCAGGGGGTTGTTATGAAGATTAGGAGCAGGCTCCTTTGCTACAATGACCTTATTGTCGATCAGGGTTTGAATCTTATCTTTCAAAGAACAACACTCATCAAGGGTGTGTCCCTTCATGCCAGAGTGATACGCACAGGTCTTGTTGGGGTTGACCCACTGGGAGGGATTTTCTGGAGCTTTGGCTGGGATAGGAGTGACGTAACCAGCAGCTTTAAGTCTTTCATATAGCTGGTCAATTGGTTCAGCGATGGCTGTGTATTGTCTGGGAGGTTTGTGGTCAAAATTTGGTCTGGGTCTTGGAAAATTTTGGCGGATGGGTGGTGATTGGTAGTGGGAGGGTTGAGCGTTATAAGCTTGGTAAACGGGTGCTAGTTGAGAGTATCTGGGTGAGGTGGGTTGATATGTGAAAGGTGGAGAGGACTGGTAAACGGGAGGTGGCTAGGAGGGTGCGGGTGCTTGGTAATTTGGGATAGGCTGATATGTAAGTGGAGGTGATGGGTAAGTGTGGTATTTTGGTGGTGATTTTGCTCCCTGTGCGACCATCACGGCACCTACATCTTTCTTCTTGGACGCGCCACCAGTTTGTAAAGCCTTATTGGTGGCTTGCAATGCTTCAATATTTGTAACCATACCATTCTTGATGCCCTCTTCGATTCTTTCTCCAAGTTTGATGATATCAGAGAACTTTTGACCCTCGATCAACATCAACCTCTCGTAATATTGGGGATCCTGAGCCCAGACTAAGAATCTATTCATTTGCTCTTCTTCTAGGGCCGGCCTGACCTTTGCAGCTTCTGACCTCCAACGAGTAGCATACTCGCAGAATGTTTCGGTGGGTTTCTTCTTCAAATTCTGTATGTAGAATACATCTTGTTTGTTCTCTATATTAAACCGGAATCTATCCATGAAGTCCGAGGCCATACCTACCCAACTCATCCATTTCTTGGGGTCTGGACTGATGTACCAGGATAGTGCATCTCCCTTTAAGCTCCTCATGAAGAGCTTCATACGGATCTTCTCATCTCTTTCGACTCCCACTAGCTTATCGTAATAGGTCCTCAGGTGGACTCTGGCATCTCCTACTATTTTGAACTTGGGAGGTTTGTACCCCTTCGGAAGTTCAATATCTAGTTGAATGCACAAGTCCTCGTAATTCAATCCTTCAATGCCTTTGTTACCTTCCACACCCTGAACTCGGCTGGTTAATTTCTTGAGCTCTGCCACTAAGTTCCTGATGAGGGAGTCCTTGTCATCAGACTCAGGTGCATTTGAGATGGGTTGGGCGTCGTGGGGTACATTATCCACGTAAATAGGAGTGTTGTGGAGATGGTCATTTGTGGTGTTCAGTGGCTCGGGACTGAGTAGTGGGGTGTTATTTGGAGTGTGGCATATGTTGCAGGTATGAGTGGGTCGTATCTGTGGTTGCGGGGTGTTTTGTGGAGGTGCGGGATTTTAGGTGTTGACGCCAGGAGCGGTGAGGGAAAATGATAGGTTCGCCAAATTTCGAACCTGATCCAGTTCTTCTCGTAATTTCAACAGCTTTTGTTCCAGTTGTGCAGTAGTTTTCTTAGCAACCGGGGTACCCTGAGGAATCTCAATCTCCTTTCTGGTTCTTGTATCTCCCATTTTGCCTTTGTTCTTGTTCCGGACAGGACTCGGAGGAGGAGGAGGTGGAGGGCCCTTGGATCTTGTGGAGTATGCTGATGGTGCCAGAATGCACGGATTAACCTTTGGGGAGGGGAATTAAAATAAAAGAAAAAGAAAAAGTAACAAGTTAGTACGGGTTCTGAGAAAAAATATTACAATATTTAAACACGTTGTGCGGAAAAATATAAATCGCGTCCTAGTTTTGGTGCCTCGTTGTGCCCGAGGTAGGTCTAGCGACAAATAGTTTTGGAGAACTTATAATGCTAATTGCCTCATTTTATTGATAAAAATAAGATGACTCTAAATAACAGAAAGTAAATGTCACTAGTGGCCATTGGCGCAAAATAAAGGACTCCTGACTACTTGGTCCCAGAGGGACCTTCCCCAGATTTGGCATCCTTGTCTCCCCCGAACAGCTCCACCAATTCACGTAGTCCTAGCAGCAAGTAAGCTTGGGCCAGATGTCTGCCTGCATTTCCTTCAGCATTTTGGTAGTCTTCGATCCTTTTGATGAACTTTCCTTCCAGCTCTACTAGACCCCGCTCCAAATACCCTAACCGATTGTTATCGCTGACAGCCATTTCTTTCCACTCCTCGATCAATTTCTGATAGGCTTCTTGTATTTCCCGATGCTCACTTTCACACTCTCGAATTCTCTTGCGCAGTTGATTATACTTAACCTGTGCTTCAGCATGATCGTCAATAGTTCTGTGACCTCGAACGAATCTCGGCTGACCCATGTTATTGTCTTCTAACCAACCCGAATAATGCGGCACACAACTGGCGTGGTACCTGTCTGGCTCAATGGATCTTTCCCCAAAACGATTTTGCAATGCCACAAATGCTGAGCTTGGCATATGTGAGGGCTATCATCGTCCTGGAAATCAGCCATGAGGTGGCTTGTTTTATCAACCCTTGTTATGATTTGTCTTCTTCCAGCTTGCCTCATGGCTCGGAGAGGAACGTAAGGATAAGTCCCTCTCAAACCAATAGTATGAGAAATGGTGCATCTTGAGATCGGACAATAAATTCATCCGTAGGGAACCATCAAACATCCATTGCACCTGGTTTTCTTTCAGGTTTTTGAACAATTCTACCCACCCTCTGGCGTCCTCTGGCTGAGCGAACATCTTTGGCATATAATTCATACGCCTCGGCTTGTGGAAGGTGATATGCTTATCCCAATCTCTGCGTAGGATCTCCTATCGGTATTCTCCTTTCTGGAGGTGTTCCATGAGCCAAAGCTGAAGCAATAAGTTGCAACCCTCAAAATGACTGCTTTGCTATTGACACTTGTTCAGGGCGCAGTATATCTCAGCGACGATCATGGGCACTATGCTGAAAGTATGCCCACCAATCCCTTCCATCAAAGTTTTAGTTACCATGGCTAGTCTGGTGTGGATCCTAGCCTTCTTCATAGGGAACACGATCATCCCCAAAAAGCAAAACATGAAAACAAAGACCCTTCTATGGACATGACCCAATGAGGTGATAACAAATTCGTCTGAATAGGTGTGGTATGACTTGCTATGGCCGTACCTTTCATATAGATAGTCAAACGGGATGTAGGAGTCTTACAAACCCCATCATTTTAAGGAAACCCATTCCTTTGCGATTTTCGGGCATAAGCAAAACCGGAGTCTCCCAAGTAATTCCAGCTAAACCCCCTATCTCTTCAAGTAAAGGAGTCATTTCAAGATCACCAAAGCGGAACACAGATTTGTCACTATCCCAGAACAATGTTGCAGCCTCTATGATTCGGCTGAATATCTAGGAGAGAAGGCAGATTCCCTAAGTACTTGCGGATGAGTGTTTGATCACTAGAATGGATATCGCTCCACCAATTCAGCAGCCTTGGATGAATATTGGTTATCATGCCAAATCTGGGGATCTCGTGCCTCATTTTCTGCAAAACAGAGTATTAGGACCTTACCCCTAACGGACTCAACTATTGAAATAAATAATTAGCATAGCAAGCACTTAAGTTCTCCAAATAAATGCACAGGACATGGAGGCGTCCGTTTGGGTTTCAAGGAAACCCTGTGGACTTTGGACAAGGCTATCTTAATGAGTCATTATGTGGACAACATAACTGACTCAGTTAGGTTTGACCATGATACATGTACAATTTAAATGGAATAAGGTTTCTATTTTGAAGTGCTAGACTGGTACCCTTGAGCGAACAACTCAAGAGGGAAAGGCACGGAACCGTCGACTACACCGTTGATCGACTGCTTTTACCGCAAATATGCCTTTGCCAAATTTAGGGGGTGATAGTATTGGAAGTGTGCAACTACTCATTATAAGTGTTGCTATGGTATTTGTTTGGCAGGAGTAGAATATGATGCTGAAAAAATGCAATATACAAGAATGAAACATGTTGACATGTATTTTCACGTTCATACAATAAAGTCTACAATGATTGCTCAAAAATATTACAACAGCACTTATGAAAAAGAGGTAAATGAAAGTAATTAAAGAAAAAGAAACAAAAGAAACAAGTCAGTTTCAAATAAAAACATTAAACAAAAGCAGTAAAAGAAAGCAATAAAGTCATATATAGCATGCAATGGCAAAAGCCTAAAGACATCCCCAACAGAGTCGCCATGCTATTGACGCCCCATTTTTTTCCTATAGCGGAATCGGGTTCACGACATTCAGGAAAACAACTCTTTTCCCACTTTGGGAATTGGGTTTTTTGAGAGTTTGGAGAGTCGCCACCTAATGATTATAGTGCATTAGGACACTTTTAGAAGAATTAAAGATGCAGACCAGAGTTTTGGGTAAGGGCTTGAAATTATCTCGAGGGGAAGGTGTTAGGCACCCCTCAAGATCCACTAGTGTGGTTCCCGGCCATGCTACAATTGTGACTTTAGATGTAAATGTAAATAAACAAGTACAAGAAGCACAAAAGGTTAAAAGAAGTGCTGAATTTTAAAGGAGCAATTTTTATAAAATAAAAACGTGCAAGTATAGGAAAAGGTCAAGTACTTAGTGCAAATAATCCGAAAGATCATGCGAGAAGCAGAAACTAAAAATGCAATAGCTTTTAAAGATTTAGAAAATTTTGTTAAACTAATAAAGAAGGAGAAAGGGGTCCTAGGTTTGTACATTACATGGATCATTCGCACAATACTGGTACTCAGTTGTACGCGGAGTGTTATCATGTAATCATCATCTCCATGTGTACCCTCCCACCCTGTTAAGGTATTAAAGTGCAGAATGGTATTGTTTACTTATCGCATGATACTACCCATCCCAATCCTATTAGTCCTGGGGTATTAGGACTTCTAATCCTAAAGGGGAAGAAAGGGATGGAAGCCTTTGTGTAGTTTAATGGATAAAATTCTAGCTCGACATTCAAAACAAGTATCAAGTGAAAGGGGAGAACAAACAAGCATACAAGCTCAAATTAACCCCAGAAATCAAACAATCATTAAGTTTAGCATGACTTGACAAATACTAATTTGGTCTTGGATTTAAATTAAGTAGCAAGCGGACTGGTTCAACACATGTATTTAAATAGAAAGTCTGCATTAGGCAACTCGGATACAGTTGTCAGGGACTGACTCAATTCATTAATTAGCCAACCTTTTGTTTATGAGTTGAAATAAAAACCTAGGCGTAGGATTATTAATTTCAGGAAAAGGATGCAAAGAGTTACCAGTAGTTTCAGAAAAAAATGCAAGTTGATTTTAGAAAAAAGAGTTATCAGCTTTAATGAAGAGAAAAGATGCAAACCAACCTTAGAAAAGAGTTACCACTTGTTTCAGAAAAGATGTAGACTGATTAAAAGGTTTTCGAGTTTAGGGGGAGTGCAGATTGGTTACAGGAAAAGGTTTAACAATTTTTGCGGATTTCAGAAGTAGAAAATTACCAGTTTTACGAGTTCCAGCAATCGATACTGCTTAAGAATTAATGATGTTATTAAAGACGAGGTTTCCTATAGGCATGCTTGCTATTCGTTTACTGATTTTAACACCCTTTCATGACATTAATAGGAGTCCTATACACATGTTGTCTATATGCAACATTGTTATTAAGCCTATAAACGGTTTGCCTAATGACATTTGTATATACAGAAATGCAATAGCCTATCGACATGATCTCCATATGTGTCATTACAGAATCGTGAATGTTAAATCCTATAGACATGCTTTCTAGGTGATTTTGCGGTAAAGTTTAGCGTTAAATCCTATAGGCATGGTCTCTATGTGATTGAATCAGTATTAAAGACCATATAGGCAGGATTTCTAGTTTGATAAAAATCCTAACTCATGATTTCTACCCCTTGGATGCAAGAAAAGTAAAGACCCATCCCACACCATTTTACTATACTCCCCGAGTTTCATACAAATTATTACAACCCAATGAATCAAACTGGAAATTATAAGATACACCAAAAGCTAACAACTAGATCCGAGCAGCCTAATTCAACCTTAATGTCTAATAACATGCGATTGAGCCACTTCCGGGATTTTCGAAGCCTTCTCTTTATCCAAAGTGTTTCAAAGTTCCAAGGAATCTCAGGGATTCCAGGCATTGCTTACACCCAGGATACTATTAGAATTAGAATAGTGCAGTGTGGAAGATCCAGCTCTCATGCATCCAAGTTCAGAGGGAGCTCAGGGATCCCAAAGCATGGCTTGCAAGAGAGGGGCAGAGCTTATAGCTAAGAGTAAGTGCAAAGTGAAAGGGGAATTGGGGAGCCATGGCAGGTGGTGGTCATACCTAGCCACAAAGTAGGCTGGCACACCCCTGACCACTTGTTTGGTTGAACAAGTTAGGAGCAGACCTTTTGAAGGTTAGACCAAAGTCTAGATAGTGATTAGGACACTATTAGACCCCATTCCAGGGCTCGGACACATAAAAGGGGAAAAAGGAATGGGCATTGATTGAGTTTGGGATTCAAAGAATTCAGTTCAGGATCATAAACAGCAAATTGGAGTGTTGTTATGTCCTGAACCATAAATCACATATAAAAGGGTAAAGGGTAAGGGGATTCATAAAGTATCAAATTCATGAAAAACAATTGATTGCATACATAATTTAAATACTGAACTATAAGGGAAAAGGGAAACATGCGACAATATGCTTGAAACAAATGGGCAGAATTAAACACCTTGTTATTGAGGCATGTAAACTAATTGAGACATACTAGTAGAGAAGCAAAAGAGTGCAGAAGAAAGTAAACAAAGTCCACAGCAGTGCAAGTATAAGAAAGAGAGAGTTTGAGTGAGAGTGAATTGTGAACTCAGATTGTGTTCTATGTTCGTGTGTTCAAAGAGAAGGGAGGAGAGTATTTATAGTTTTGAAAACGTGTAGAGAAATAAGGTAACAAGTACAAGTCTAACACAAATATGGAATGAATACAAATTAGAATCAAATTAGTATAATATTCCCCTTCAATCGGGGGATTTTTATTCAAACAGATGCTAACAGGTTTTAAATAAGGAAAGATAGAATGAACTTTGTAAATAGAATGGCTATTGCCATAAAAGAAGCAGTAAGGTAATATAATGGGCAAATAAGTCTATGTACAGGGTGTAAAATTATTTTTTGGAAAGATTCAGGGAGGCCAATCAAAGGAAAAGAATCAATTACCCCTTAATGGGCGAGTAAAATCAAAATTTTTCTAAGGAATTTTTTTTTTTGAAAAATTACTCACAAGTTACAGAAAGAACTCAATATATATATACATAAATGCACAAGTAATAGGCACGTGAAGATAAGTTGTGGCAAAATAATATCATGTAGCAATAACTAAAAGGCATGATAGTCAAGTTTCAGTGCTTAACAATAGAGAAAAGATTCAAAGCATGCAAAGAACTCAGAACCAAAAAATAGTCAAGGGAATGGAAGCACACTACAATTTCAACGAACGAGTTGCACAAACAAAAAGAAATTGAATAGTCCCCAAAGAAACTAGGGTTTTCGAAAATCAAACGAGTTTAGAGGAGATGAGCAGTCAAACAAATAAAACAGGTTTAGAATCCCGGATAAGCCCCAAAATTAGGGTTTTCACTCATGCTAAATCAGATATAGGGGAGGCTAAATCAAGTGAATAACAAACAGAAACTCAAACAAGATCCCAAATTAGGGCTTTTAACATGCTAATTCAGATAAAAATAAAGTGAATTAAACAACCACTAACAAACAGACCAGGAAACTCAAATAAAATCCCCAAGAAAAATTAGGGTTTTCAATATGCGAGTTCAGATTGAAGATAATACAAACAAACACAGTAAAAACATGTCGAGATTTAGAGAAGAGATGTTCGAGATAAAATAGCATGAAACCCTAGTTGAGGAAAATAGAGTTTCTGAAAGCAAACATTAAAGAATCTTTGAGAAAAACACATAGAAGGTTCACACACACATAGATCCAAAACAGATCTAAAAATAAAATCAAAGGAACCTCAGAGATTAGGGTTTCGTAAAAAATCCAAGAGACGAGATAGGCTTTGGAAACCATTGATCTGAGCAGAGAAGTCGAAGATCGAGCTAGAATAGCCATGGCTGGCCAAAAAAGGGTTGATCAACACAGGCGCCCACCTGGAAAACAAGGGAAGTTATTTCAACTTTAAGCATCAGATGCCCACCTGGAGAACAAGGGAATTTACTTCTAGTTTAAGTTGCAGGCGCCCACCTGTAAAACAAGGGAATTTATTTCATAGTTTAAGTTGTAGGCGCCCACATGGAGAACAAGGGGATTCATTTCAAATCTTAAACATCAGGTGCCCACCTGGAGAACAAGGGAATTCATTTCAAGTTTAAGATACAGGCACCCACTTGGAGAACAAGGGAATTCATTACAAGTTTAAGTTACAGGTGCTCAACTGGAGAATAAGGGAATTCATTTCAAGTTTAAGTTGTAGGCGCCCACCTAGAATACAAGGGAATTCATTTCAAAGTTTGTGTTGCAGGCGCCGACCTAGAGAATAAGGGAATTCATTCAGGTTTTAAAATCTATTTTAGGCACCCACTTGGAGAACAAGGGAGTTCGTTTCAAAGTTTAAGCATCAGACGCCCACCTAGAGAACAAAGGAATTCATCTCTAGTTTATGTTGTAGGCACCCACCTGGAGAATAGGGGAAGTGACTTCAAGTATCAGGTCAAGTAGCAAGGAAGCGCCTGAAGAATGGGTCAATTCAAGTTAGAAACAACAGGAGCTCGCCTCTAAAGTGCGAGTCAATAGTTCAAGATGCAGTGCAGAACTACAAAAGTTCCAAGATCAAGCTTAAAGACATATAGATATGAATCTTGTAACTCATAGATCATAGATTTACCTAGCTTCTTTTCATTTTGGGTTTCAGTGTAATAATGAGTTCAGCAAGCCGTAGCAGCGGCAACAGCAGTGAAATCACAACTCTACGGTAGTCCCAGCTACTAAAACTTCAAGAAGTATACTGACCTGATTCCTTTATAACCAAGGATATGCAGGCAACATCAGAAGCAAGGTTCGGTCAGAATTTTCAAAAATTCTTCCCATGGAGTGTCCAAACGGACAAAAATTGCTCGTATTTGCTCACTTTATCTTTGCCCAAAAACTCTTCATGTTTCCGAGTAAAGAGGGGCAGTTGTGAGTACGTGATTTTTGCCTGACCCAAAATATTCCTAGAGAATCACACAATAGATTTTTCTAGGTCATTTTAATTTTATAGATTTTTCTAGGCCACTCAAAATACTAAATTCAGTGGCCCAAAATCATTTTAACTCAATTCCGCCCAGCCCACTCCCCTACCCAACCGGACCAACCCCGACCCGCCCTATTTTTCTAATTAAATCTCAGCCCTCCATCCCCTTTCATCCAATGGACACAATTAAAAACCATCTTCACATAAAACCCCAATTATAACCAAAAGAAAAAACCCAACCATAGTTTATGAAGAACCCAAAACGGCGCTGCCCTATTCCCACCCTATATCAGCAGCGTTTCAATCCACCAAACTCAAAAACTCAGGAGAGTTCACTCGCACACGTCCCCATCTCACCACGTCATCAAGATTCTAACGGCCTCTAACAGATTTTCATCTCCCATGTGCATTCTTGAGAATGAATTTCAAAAAATGGGCACCTTGATTGATTTTGAATCGATCCACTGTCTCTATCTGTCCGGATTTGTTCTAAAAGAATAATCTCAAATTTTTCTTGAAGAAGGGAATAGAAGCTTCAAGGGGGATGTGTATATATATATATCCAGGTTTTGGTTCAAAAGAGAAAAGAAGAAATTTTCGAATAAGAATATCTGATAACAAATTTTGAAGGGGATTTTTTCGATTTTGGAGAAAGAAAACGATTTCTTCTCTTAATTTTTTTTTTCAAAATTTAAAAATACACAAATATTTCAAGTTTTCACTCTGACTTTGGGTTCCAAAAACATGGAAATTGACTGAGGTCTGTTGAATGCTCGTGAGGTTCAAGTTCGTTGTTTTCGAATTTATTTTTACTGTTGTCTTGCTTGTTTGCTGCTGGAAGTTCAAATTCCGACGCCGGATTTATTTGTAGTAGCTTCCGAGCAGGAATAATTAAAAACTCTCATTCATGTTTATTTCTTGATTATTACTTATTTTATTTGGTGTGATTACAGTGTGATGAAGCCATGGGAAATTTATCTCTAGACTGATAGTTCTGCTCTAGTCATTTGATATTTTTTTGTTGTTCGAAATGTTAAAGCGTGAATAGTTGGAAAAGTGCAGAATTCATATTACACTTTAGTTTTCAGGTTGGATCGACTCGTCTCTGGCTTATTAATACCTTGATATGTTCGTCTTCGCTAGTATCAGCTTGACATTTGCACCAAGTTGCTTCTTGTTTCATGTCGAAATGCACTCTGATCTTCACGTTGTATGAATTATGCATCTGCTGCATTCATGAGCAGCTCCTTGGAGTATTTTGTCTGTTTTCCTAAAGTTGTACTTCAAATGTGTTGGTTATTAATCGAGTTGATTTTTTAAAAAGCATGCGTTACTTGATCCTAAACTCCGTCCTAGTAATTCTTCTTGGTGTTCTTAGGTAGTAATAATGTCTAGGTTGAATCTTAGTGGTCCATGTAGTGTTTGAATCATCGTGCTATCATGTTCTATTTGATTTTAAACTCTGGCACTAATCTGCAGTGGCTTATGTCTTATTGAGTTAGACCCATGTTAGTTTGTCTTGGTTTATTCCTGTTAAATGATACGAATAGTAGGATTCTCTATTGCCTACATAAATTTGTGAATTTGGTATGCCGCTCGACGATTCATTCTTATTAGATCTTGGTTTAAAATGGTGTTGAAACTAAATTGTTTCGCTGATTGTATACGTTCAGATTTGCTCTAATTTCCTTCTCTTGTTTGAAAATTTGTCTGCATTGTTACTGCTATAAGAATTCTTCCCGTTCGAGCGGCTGAAGAAGCCAATTTGAGCAATAAATTATGCTGAAATCATGCATTATTTTGGACAATTGTTAGGATTGTTATGTTGTTTAAAATTTGCTCTATTTTTTGCACTATTTATGAAGCAAATCTTCACAGTTTTAAGTACAACATACTGCTCTGATGGTTCGTAAAGTTTTCAATCTGTTAGATAGTCTATGTGTCTAACAGAGGTTTGGTTGATTTTGCGATTCTTGCTCAAACTAATTAAACTGGTGGATTTATATGCAATCTTCAGAATGTTTTGTGTGTAATTGGGGTTACGGTTAAAGACATGATTGCATTTGCTACTTGATAACTGCTGAGTCTTTGAAATATTCTGGATAGCAATAGCACATAAATTAGGTTGCCCAAGGTTTAAACCCTTAATTTTTGAGTCGATCATGTGTCAAAGTTGTTGCTTTTCATTTGTAAGTGTGGTGAAGTGGTCCAACTTAGATCCCGTCAAAAAATTTGGTCTCTCCATGTCATGTTACAAACTGACCTGCATTAAGATTCTGGTGCAATGTGTGTTTGGTTAGCAAGTTGTGTTAATGAGATTCCAGTTAGTTTGAGGAATTTGAATGAACATGCTAAGGTAGAAACTAAGAGGGGTAAGACAACGAAGAAGTTCTGATTGCATTGCAGAGATATGTCATTGTATTTCTAGGAGGTTATATTATAACTTGTCGCTACCCACTTACTACTATAGTTACTGCTTACTTCGTTTGCTATGTCCGTCTATTTCTGTTTCTATAGACTCAAAACAATTGAGAAGTCATTTTCTAGTACTAAGAGATACTCAATGTTGTAGTGTTATTTTCTGTCGTTCCTCTTGTCAGTGTGCTTGTTTTGCTTTTTTTTTTCCTATTAATAATAAGATTTGAGTTGATTAGTAGTAATACTCTTAGTTTAATTTCTCTTTGGTTGGTTCGTGCATGAAGTCGACTGATCAGTATGAAATAAGTTTTATTTAATTATTTATTTTAGTTTTATTTTACTTTTCATAAACACGTTATTATGCTTTAGGCGCGATTAATAAATTATCACGACTATGGGTACAGTTCTCGTGATATGGTCGTGATACATAATTTCCAAATCTGGGTGTATATTTCATGTGACTCGACTTCCATTTCCAATAATGTTTAAATAAAAATAAATATGTCGTAAAATTCGGGTGCATTTCATGTAGCGTGGTTTACGATGTGTTTTCAAAAACAAAGAAGTGTATGGCAATCATGAATTTTCCTAAAAATATTGAAAGCGGTTAAAATGTTAAACATGTGTTGCACTTAAAATGTGTAACTTATCAGATATTAGGCCAATATTAATAGTTAAGCGACCATGCTGAAATTACGGAACCCGGGAATGCCTAACACCTTTTCCCAGATAAACCGAATTCCTTGCCCGAATTTATGTGTTTGCGGACCATAAATAAGAGACAACTTCCTCAATTCGGGATTTTAAACCAGTGACTTGGGACACAATAAATTATCCCAAGTGGCAACTCTGAATGTGAATAAATAATCGGGCTTTGATTATTATCACTTTAATTGGAAAAAAAATCCCCTATACCTCTTTCTGGGTAGAAAAAAGTGTGACAATGCTGACATGAAGGTTTGTTATGTATCTTATATGGTTGGGGAGAAGTTGCTACTAAAGGTTTCACCCATGAAGGGTATTATGAGATTTGGGAAGAAGGGAAAGTTGAGTCCTCAGTTCATTGGGCCTTTTGAGGTGCTTCGGAGGATTGTGGAGGTGGATTACGAGCTTGCCTTGCCACACAGATTATCCAGTATGCATCAGGTATTTCATGTTTCTATGCTTCGGAAGTATATTGGAGATCCGTCTCATGTTCTAGATTTTAGCACAGTTTAGTTAGAGGGTGATTTTACCTATAATGTGGAGGCAGCAACAATTTTGGGGCGTCAGGTTCGAAAGTTGATACAAAAGGATATAGCTTCAGTGAAAGTGTAGTGGAGAGGTCGCCCCGTGGAAGAGACTACCTGGGAGACCAAACGGGAGATGCAGAGCAGATATCTTCTTCTATTTGAGGCTTCAAGTATGTTTTTTGAATTGTTCAAGGACGAACATTTGTTTGGGGGGGGGGAAGAAGTAACGACCCGACCGATCATTTCATGACTTACCGCTCTGTTTCCCCATTTCTTCTTATTTATGCCTTGTTCAGCTGTATTATGTGTTATCATATTGGTTATGTTGGGTTCAGAATGGTTTTGGTGAGGTGTGAGACACTTAGTCTCTTAAGTTGGTCCTTTAGTTGGAAAAGTCAACCGGAAGTTGACTTGTGATCAAACGATCTCAAAATTTGGTTCTTATGATTCGGATAGCTTCGCGAGGTGATTTGGGACTTAGGAGAGTGATCAGAATGTGTTTTGGAGGTCTTGAATAGATTTAGGCTTGAACAGTCCAAAATGAATTTTTGGCATTTTTCGGTTGGTAGCGGATATTTTAATATAGAGGTCGGAATGGAAATTTGGAAGTGATCATTTGTGACGTGTGTGAAAAATTTCAGGTCATTCAAATGAGGTTTGATAGACTTTTTGATCAAAAGCAGAATTCGAAAGCTTTTGGAACCTTAGGATTGAATCCGATCTTATTTGGTCAATTCGATGATGTTTAAGGTGTTTCGAAGATTGTTATAAGTCTGGATATTGGTATATGACTTGTTCGTACTTTTGGTTGAGGTCCCGGGGGCCTTGAGGTGATTTCGGATGGTCGACGGGAAGTTTGGAGTTGGGAATTGCAGCTGAAGCTGGTGAAGTCTGTCATAACCGCACCTGCAGCTTGGGCACCGTATATGCGGGCTCGTAGAAGCGCCTAGAGGGTCGCAGATGAGGAAATAGGTATGGGGAGTTGGAACTGCAGATGCGAATGTTTGAGCTCACATGCGATAGCGCAGGTGCGAGACTCTAAATATAGGGGCAGTTTTGAGCGCTTAAGGGACTTTGTTAGGTGCGATATTTGGTGCCCCAGAAGCGGTTTAGCCGGGGCAGAACATATATAGTTGGCCCTTCGCCATTTTGAGTTGTTTGTCACCATATTTCATTCGGGAGAAAGCTCTAGAGAGCAAATTGAAGAGAGAATTCAAGAGGGTTTCGTGGAGGTAAGATTTTTAGACCCTAAACTTATTTATATAATGGGTTTTGACTGATTAAGCTTGAAATCTATGGAAATTAGTAACAAAATTGAGGGTTTAGGGCTTGGAAATTGAAGACCTTAATCTAAGGATTTGAAGGTCATTTGTGGTTGGATTTTGGTATTCTTGGTATGTATGAACTCATTGGAGGATAAGGAGTGTATTGATGCATATTTTATCGGATTCCGAGATGTTGGCCCGGGGTCGGATTTGGCCAATTTCGGGATTTGTGTTGTCATTTGATTATTTTCGCATGTGCTTCATTCCTTTAGCACATTTTGACGTCATGATTTTGATTTTGGATAGATTCGCCGCGAGTTAAGGCCGATTCGAGAGGCAAGGGCATCGCAGAGTAGTATTTCATCCGGTTTGAGGTAATTAACCATTGTAAATCCGGACCTGAGGGTAAGAAACCCCGGTATTTGGTATTGTTTTGATAAATGAGGTGACAAACATGCTAGGTGACGATCGTGTGGGCATGCACCGGTAGGGATTGTGACTTGGTCCGTCCCATAACGATTATTAAGATGCATATTTTGATTTAAAATATTATGATATTTCGTGTTTTAGAGATTGATACTATATGTTGGTGTTTACCGTAAAAATGGTAATAACACTTAAATTTGACTATGCGACTCTAAAAATACGTGATCTATTTTTATGCTAGTTGTTAAGCAGTTGATGTTATGTGAAAGAGTTAGAGATTAGATAGGAGTTTGAGAACAAGGTGATAACCAAACCTATATGTTAGCAATTGGGGCCTCGAGCTCATCAATTCGGGGGCCTCGAGGTTGATTCGGGTGCTCGACTGTGAGCTATCGAAGGTGATCGATGTACGACTAACAGTTATAATAAAATCAACAAAGGCTCTTCATGGCCAATGATAAGCAATAAATGATGAACAATAATGAAGATAGTAATGGAAGCGATAATATCAAGAGAATGTGTTAGAGAGCAGAGAGAATATTCTTGTGTATTTAGTATGGAGCAACAAATCTTTTACAAAATGACAAGGACCCTCTTTATATAGGAGGTGGGATCCTAACAGTACAAAATATATTATTTACAAAGATATGGAGATGGGACGGCTAGTTGACGCTCTGATTCGGGTTTAGGCCTAGCCTGGCAAGCTTTGTCCACTCTAGCTGCGTGCCTAGGGAACTCCCCGCCTCTACCATTACAGTGATTATTACTACCCTGAGGTCGAGTGTCGATGACCGTTGAGGGAGGAGGCTCAGTCGTAACCTCGAGAATATCTTTGAGGTGCCTCGATGGCGAGGAATTGGACCCTCAGGTTTCACCATTTACAGATAGTCCCCGTGTTTCTAAGAGTAGAACGATAAGAAACAACCTTGATAACAAGCTTTCCAAACTCCCTGTGACGATGTCATATTGGTGATGTTATCATACTTATGACGTAGACCTTTGTGAGAGGTGATATGTCCCGGCAGCCCATTCTTTGAAAACATATTGATTATGCCTACCGATATGTCTTTCAAGGAAATTGATGGTGTCGTCGGTTATGTTTCCCATAGAGTACTGATTGCATTTGCAGGATATGCTCCCCTTTTCTATAAATGGGGGCTTTCTTGAATCAGTTCTTCCTCCAAATGCTTTCTAACGGTCTCCCACCCCCTTCTTCTCTCTTTCCCTATCCATTGTTTTCTTCTATGTTTGAGCTCTGCGACCTCTTTTTCAATTGATGTCTTGTTGTTCTTGCTATCGCCTGCTCAAGATAATGAGATAGGGGGCCGATTTCTTCTGATTTTGAAGGATGTTTGAATTTTACATTGCTGCTCGTGAGGGCATTCGGATTATACATCGCTGCTCACCTTTCTACTCCAGCCTGGTATGGCACATCATCCCCTTAACTTTCAAAGGGATGAAATGGCATGACCGGCTGATTAACTTACATGGCACAATTTCCCAAAGGCAGAGTTGAAGCAGCCGTGCAAGTAGGGTCGGTGCTCGCCGAACCTCATATTTCTGGCTTCGACGAGCTATGTCTCTTTAATTTGCTTCTTTTGCATCACTTTACTCTTCTTCATCTTCCCACTTTCCTCTTCTTCATCTTCACCGTCGGATATATTACTCTGGAAGACCGACGTGAGACCCCCGAGGAGGTATTGGTTGGCGATACTGCCACCGAGGATGAATACCTGAGGTGGTAGCGCTTTAATATACTGCCGCCGAGAATGAACCCTTGAGAATAGATGAGGCTCTTGGCTTTTACAATATCTGTAACTTTTACCTCTTTGTTTCTGTGTAAGGACCCCTCGTTGACTTTTTTAATTAAGTGTTTATGAATATAAAGACATTTCTCCAATTTTGTCTTTGATGTTTTCTATATTCCTTTTTATATATGTTTATGGAGACTCTGAATGCATGACTCTATCGGCTGCTGCCAATATCGAGCCCAGGTGTTAGTATTTTTCTTGACTTTTGATTGATTAATATGGCTTCCCATGAAACCCATTGTCGTTCCTTGGATCAAGCCTAAATTGGACCGATAAACTTTGGTCATCAGGACCCTTACTTCGGGTTGAATAAAAGTAATACTTTGAACCTTGAGATTGAGATTTATCATTTAGAACCTGTGGTAATCTTTAAGGGGAATTTAGCATGAAGGCCCGAGGATAGGGACTGCCTTTAAGCTTTCGGGAACAGCCCCTGAGTGTAGGTTCATTCAAACCCGGACTGTTGGCCCAAGTTTAGATGAAGTTTTGAAGATTGACTAAATGTACTCAGTCATGAACCAGGTCCATCATGTGAGACACAATGTTGATATACTTACACATGTGACATACGTGTGAAGAAGATAAGTCTCAAGGATCAGCAACAATATCTTTTGAGTTGATCGAAAAGGTTGCATGGGATAAGGATTTGAAGTCTCCTTATATGAAGAGAACTACATCCGGATCAAGGATAAGGATTGGAGTTTTAATTGTTCTAGGACTCGAACTTGATGAAGGATTAGCAATTCGAGTTTTAATCAAACTCTAATAACTAAATCTATAAATAATAATTATTGTTCTCTTTTATAGGTGATTGCACAAATGCATAAGTTAAACTAAATTGAGAGCAAAAGAGCTAGGTGATTTTGCAAGCAATTTGTCTGTGATTCAATTGTGCAAATCTGAAGCTACATGAACCAGAGTGAGGAACCAATTCCATTGTGTCTTTCTTTATTTCTAGTTCAATTGTAGTACCTGTTTTCATATTGTACCTTTCAGCTTTATCTTGAAGCAATTGTATTAGGTACTTTGAGTATTCAAGTCCGAGTTAACTTGAAGGTGTCGAAACAGTTGAGGCTGTGTGCTACACTGGGATTAGAGTTTAATACTTAGGTTTACAAGAGTTTTATAAATGTTGTTTTGGCTTAGTGATTTTAGTAGAAGTTTGGGAAAATCCTACTAAGTAGTAGGTCGTGGTTTTTTCACCTTTTGAGCCAGGTGTTTTTCACGTAAAAATCTGTGTGTTCTTTATTTTATGCACTCTTAACTCCGTAAACAGTCATAGTAAGTACATCTAGAAGAACCAGGTTCTTCTAGTGCGAAAATTAGGTACCACGCAAATCACCCCCCCCCCCCCCTCTTGTGTGATATTGACGTTTAGAACATCAATTGGTATCAAAGTAGGTTATCCTTGAAGAGGCTAACACCTTAGGAGAAGATCAACAATAAGTGCACCACCTGGGAACTGGGAAGGCTAATCCACTGCTAGGCCTCCACTTTTCAATGGTCAGTACTATTCTTGGTGGAAGAACAGAATGAGAGATCACATTATAGGGGAAGATTATGAACTTTGGGACATAGTCACTGATAGTCCCCTAGCAACCACTAAGAAAAATGCTGAAGGAATTGATGTTCCAAAAACAAGGGTTGATTGTACTGCTGAGGACGTGAGGAAGTGGGAGAAAAATGCTAAGGCCAAGAAGTGTATTATATGTGGTCTAGGACCAGACAAGTACAGTAGGATTCAAAGTTGTACAACTGCTAAGGAAATATGGGACACTCTACAAGTGGCTCATGAAAGAACACCTCAAGTGAAAAGATCAAGAGGAACACTTCTGTATTCTCAATATGAGAACTTTACTATGAAGGAAGGAGAAACTATCATGAAGATGTACACTAGATTCACCACTTTGACAAATGAACTTGAATCTCTTGAAAGGATTATCCTTGAAGAAGACAAGGTTGAGAAGATTCTAACAAGAGTTCTACCAGTCACATGGGAAAGCAAAATCACTGCCATTCAGGAATCCAAGAACATTGCTACCCTCAGACTGGATGAACTAATTGGAAATCTAACTACCTATGAAATGAGGAGACAAACCATGAAGATGGATACCCCCAAAAAGGAGAGAAGTTTAGCTCTCTAAATTGCTGAATGTGCAGATTTGGAAGATGATGAAGTGGCTATGATCACTTGGGATTTCATGAAGTACCTAATGAGAGGAAAGGGTTCTTCAAGAGGTACAAACTTCAACAAAATAAGAGCTCCGGAGAAACAGAACAATGAGGGGTGCTACAAGTATGGTAAGACTAACCACATGATCAAAAACTGCCCTCAATGGGAAATTGAGTGGAAGAAAGAAAAAGGTGAATGAAGGAACAGGTTCAACCAAAGAGAAACAAAGGTTCAACAAAGGCTATGGTTGCTGCTTGGGGAGAAACTTCAGATGAAGACTCAGAAGATGAAGCTGAGGAGGAGCAAGAACTAATGGCTATCGGAGAATCAGATGATGAACAAGAGGTAAGTATTCTTCATCTCAAAGACGAGATTAAATTCTTGTCTAAAGAAAGGCTGGCAAAGCTAGTAACAGACTTCATTGATGAGACTGAGATAATTAATAATGAGAAGGAAGTTTTGTCTATGGAATGTGTGATTCTAAAAGCAAAATGTAAAAGTCTAGAGTCTAGGGCTAATGTGAATGATAACAAAAATGCTGAGTTGAAGAACCAGGTTCCTGAACTAGACAACAGTTTCATAGAACTTAGGTTTGAAAATCTGAAACTAAAATTAGGAACAGGAAAGAAGATAGCAGATCACACATATCTCACTCTAGAAGAAAATTTGGGAAAAATGAAAGATGAATTATATAGGAAAGATAAATTTATCAAAGTCTTAAAAGAAGATCTAGGAAAGGTAAAACATGAACTAGACAGAAGTTGCAAGTGGAACAAAGCCTCTCATGCTCTCTCCTGGTTGCAAGAGCATCACAACAGTAACAAAAGAGGTTGGATATGGGACTCAAGCTCCTAAATGGGATCCAAAAATTAAGTACCGCACTCTTCCTGAAAATAAAATCTGCACACACTGTGGTAAGACCGGGCAATTACAAATATTAATGTAATGCAAAAGAAATGGCCAGTCAAAGGAACAAAGTTTTTGTTAAAGAAAAGAATAAGTTGCCTGGATGGGCAAGAAGGAATTTGATTCATCCTTTTGCTTATAGAAAGGGAACCAAACTAGTTTGGGTTCCTAAGACTAGCCCCTGATTTCCTTTTGCAGGTCCAAGTGAAAAGGAGGAGCCAAATATGGTATATGGATAGTGACTGCCCAAAACATATGACTGGGGACAAGGACTAGTTCCCTTCACTTGAGGACTTAAAAGGAGGTAATGTCTCCTTTGGTAATGGAAAGAAAGGTGAGATCATTGGGATTGGAAAGGTAGGAAAGACTGATTCTTATTCCATAAAGAATGTCTACCTGATAGATGACTTGAAATATAGCTTAATAAGTGTGTCACAATTGTGTGACAGAGGTAACCTTGTGGCTTTTACCTCCGCCAAGTGCTTTGTGATTAACCTTATCACTGACAAGATTTTTTGCAGGGAAAAAGAGTTAACAATATTTACATTGTAGATTTGTCAATTCTTTCAGAAAATGAACTCACTTGTTTAAGTGTGTTAGTTAATGATCCCCTCCTATGGCACAAAAGACTTGGTCATGCCAGTCTAAATCAGCTAAACAAATTAGTCTCCAAGGACNGGGGGAAGCAGGTAAGATCATCCTTCAAATCCAAGAAAATGGTAAGTACGTCCAAGATGTTGGAACTGGTTCATATGGATCTATGTGGTCCGATGAGAACCATGAGCAGAGGAGGAAAGAAGTATGTAATGGTGCTAGTTGATGACTATTCTAGATTCACCTGTGTTTTATTTCTAACTTCCAAAGACGAAGGATTTGACATGTTTTCTGCATTTGTTAGGAAGACTCAAAAACAGTTAGGAAATCATCTTGCCTCCATTAGGTCTGATCATGGAACTGAGTTTGAAAACTCTAAGTTTGCTGAGTTCTGGGATGAAAATGGCATAGATCACAGCTTCTCTACCCTAGGACTCCACAACAAAATGGAATAGTAGAAAGGAAAAATAGAACTCTTGAGGATATGGCTAGAACAATGTTACTATCTAGCAAATTTCCTCGCAGCTTCTGGGCAGAGGCTGTAAACACTGCATGTTATATCATAAATAGATGCATGACCAAACCTCAAGTAGAGAAGACTCCCTATGAGTTACTTAAAGGGATAAAACCAAATATATTCCATCTTAGGGCATTTGGTTGCAAGTGCTATGTGCAAAATAATGGAAAAGACTCCCTAGGAAAGTTTGATCCTAGAAGTGATGAGGGAGTATTTTTGGGATATTCTTCACATAGCAAAGCTTATAAAGTTTTTAATAAAATAACTTTGTGTGTAGAAGAAAGTGTGCATGTAGTATTTGATGAAACTAACATTCTTTCAGAGAGATAGGAACATGAAGATGAAGCCATTGGACTAGTAAAAGACTTGGCTGAAGCATCAGCTCAAGTCAAAGTGACACCTACAGAAGAAATAGGTGATGGACCAGGTTCTTCCCTACAGGGCAACCTGACAGGGGGAAGAAGTCAAAGAGGAACTGAAATAAACTCCTTGAAGGAACCTGTTCATGAACCTGTTCCTCATCAAATGGCTAAACATCCAGCAGAAGCTAGTTGGTTGTAAAACCTCACAAGTATCAAAGTTCTCATCCCATTGAGTACATTATCACTGATCCAACATCTGCAGTCAAAACCAGATCACAATTAAAGAATCTGTGTGCTTTTGATTCTTTCTTATCTATCTTTGAACCTAAAAATATTTTTGAGTCTTTGCAGGATGCAGATTGGGTGAATTCAATGCAGGATAAGCTAAACCAGTTTGAAAGAAGTCATGTTTGGCACCAAGTTCCAAGACCCAATGATAGATCAGTCATTGGCACTAAATGGGTCTTTAGGAACAAACTTGATGAAGATGGAACTGTCACAAGGAACAAGGCAAGGTTGGTGGTCCAAGGTTACAGCCAAGAGGAAAGTATAGACTATGATGAGACATTTGCTCCAGTTGCAAGGCTAGAGGCAATTAGACTTCTCATAGCCTTTTCAGCACGTATGGAATTCACTCTTCATCAAATGGATGTCAAAAGTGCTTTCCTGAATGGCTACTTGAAGGAAGAAGTGTTTGTGAAACAACCTCCAGGTTTTGAAAGCAAAGAATGTCCTGAACATGTGTACAAGCTGGACAAGGCTCTCTATGGACTCAAACAGGCGCCAAAAACATGGTATGAAAGACTGTCAAAATTCTTACTGGAGCATGGGTACAAGAGAGGTAAAATAGATAGTACCTTATTTTTAAGGGAAAAAGGTAAGGACCTTCTTGTTGTACAAATTTATGTTGATGACATAATCTTTGGGGCCACCACTGACAAGCTAAGCAAAGATTTTGAAAAACTAATAGGAAGTGAATTTGAAATGAGCATGATAGGTGAGCTTAACTTCTTCTTAGGGTTGCAGATCAAACAAATCCAAAATGGAACCATGATTCACCAGCAGAAGTATACAAAAGAACTAATCAAGAAGTTTAAAATAGAGGATTCTAAAGAAATAGATACACCTATTGCAATTTCCATTAAATTAGATATTGATGAACCTGGTTAATCAGTTGATCAGAAATTGTATAGGGGTATGATTGGTTCACTTTTGTATCTTATTGACAATAGACCTGACATTGTTTTCATTGTAGGGCTATGTGGTCAATTTCAGGCAAATCCAAAAGAGTCTCACTTGACTGCTGTCAAGAGGATATTGAGATATCTAAAAGGCACTACTGAATGGTGTCTTTGGTACCCTAAAGGTAGTAATTTCAATCTAGTAGGATATGTTGATGCTGACTATGCAGGTTTCCTAGTGGATAAAAAAAGCACCTCAGGTATGGCACATTTCCTTGGTTCATGTCTTGTGTCATAGGCTACCAAGAAGCAAAATTCAGAAGCCATCTCTACTGCTGAAGCTGAGTATGTGGTTGTAGCTTCTTATTGTGCTCAATTATTATGGATTAAACAACAATTGGTAGATTTTGGAATTGAAGTGGGATGCATACCAATATTTTGTGATAACACTAGTGCTATAGGTATGACAAAGAACCATGTTCATTATAAAAGGACCAAGCACATAGATGTTTGACACTACTTCTTGAGAGATAATTATGAGAAAGGATTAATCTCAATAGAATTCTGTGCTACTGATAAACAAATAGCTGACATCTTCAACAAAGCACTGAATAGGGAAAACTTTGAAAGGAACAGGTTGGAATTAGGGATGATTAAGATCATCAAAAAAAAGGAACCAGTTCAGAATGAAAAAAAAAACATTTTTGGTTAGAAGTTCTTACCTTATGTAAATATCTAGACTAATTCTTACTCAGTCTCATACTCTAATCAGTATACTCCTGTGACGTGTGTTTATATTAATTCATTGATTTCTTACAAAGTTTTTTTCTATTCTGATATATGAGGCATAATCAAGAGAAGTTCTACTTGAAGAACCTGGTTCATCAGTATATGCTCATGAGAAAAGGTCAGATATGTTTCTATACTTTGCACAATTAGAAAAACAAATATTCCAATTATGAGCAGACGTCCTATTCTAACCAAACTCCTAAATATATAATCTTTGAGCATTAAACAAGTTTCATTCTCCTAGAATTCTAAAGAAAACGAGACTTTTTCCTAAAAACTAGTGTCATCCATTTATCTCTTAAAAGACTGGATTCCTAAGGGATTAGACTCCTGATTGACCACTGCAAAAAGCCTGTCGTTACTGCTACTAATCATACTCTACTTTAAATAAACTTCACATACTCCTATTTTAGTCCATAGCCGTTATTAAGTTCTAAACCTCTGATCATACTCTTTCTCTCTAATAATCTCCAAAATCCCCAAAACTTTCCAAAAAATCCTTCACCATGACTAATCCTCAAGAAAATCGAGGAACATCCCCACATGTATCTCCCAACAAATCCTCATCTGCACCCCCTAGCGACAACCCTAAACCCAGACTCCGCCAGCAAAAGATGTTGGCAAGAAAGACTGTAGCTACTGGTGTTTTGAGGACGGCTCTAAACAAAAAATTGTGAGCCAGCCAGAAAAAGGAGAGCTCTGAAAAGGAATCATCTGACTCGAGTTATGAGTCTGAAGCTTTTATTTCTGCAAGCGATGGAGAAGAACATGGGTCTCCTGACTCAGACAAGAATCAAGAAAACACTAGGGAGGTAAATACATGTTATGTTTTTTCTAATGTAGTCGAGAAAGTGGACAATAGGTTTGTGTTGGTGGGTTCTGTGAGAGATGTAAATGAGGGAGAGTAGATTAGAAAGGGAAAGAAAAAGAAAGATAAAATTCTTGCCATTTGTGGACGAATAGAGGAGAGTGACAACAAGCCAGGGGGAAGTGAATCTGGGGAGGCTGCTGAAGGTCTTGTACACCTGAGTGACCAACAAGATGAACCTAGTTCATCTGTGGAAGAAACCTTGGCTGACATTCTAAAGAAGGTTGGAGCAAGCTATGATCCCAACAGGCACAAACTTCTTCTCAAAAGGCTCCAATCGTCTCTAAGCCATCAAAGAAGAGCAAGGTGTCATCTCCTAAGTCTACTGTCCTTCAGCACCAAAGGTGAAAGCTACTAGAAGTAGGGTAAAGGAAAGTAGGGCTGAATTGCAAAATGCCTTAGAGGCAAGCAAGAAAAAGAAGAAGGAAAAGGGAAAAGCTATAGTTGTGGAAAGTTCGGTGGCTGCAGAAGAAGAGGAGGAGGAGATGGAACTGGTCCATCAGGAAAGAGGTACAACTGAGGAGGTTCCCACTCCTACACCAAAGACATCCAAGACTTCTACCAAGAAGTCTTCAAAATCTGTATCTGCTGAACCCTCCATGGCAAAAAGAACCAGGTCTGAAGTCAAAGGAAAACAAGGGAATGTTCTTGAAGAAGACGAAGCATGGAGCGGAGAGGAAGAAGAGGAGGAATCTGAACAGGAATGGGACAGATTTGTCCTCTTTGGCAGGAGAAAGATCTTGAAAGGAAGAATTCTGAAATACCTGGAGGAGCCAGGCATGAAGAGATTGGTTGATGCCCTCGATGCACAGGGGTGGAAGGACATGGTTCTTCAACTAGATGGCAGGCTGGCAAGAAAAGAGCTGATCGAGTTTATGGCAAATGCCATAGTAGTGAATGGGGTTGTTACCAGCTTGGTGGGGGTAGTAGAGGTGCAGTTTCATGCACCTAAATTGGGCAGAATTCTAGACATACCCTGTGAGGGATATGATGACTATACTAGGAAAAGGTGTCCTTGTCTAGATTTTGTCCCTTATGCTCTCCAAATCACCAGAAATTTCTGCCACACCAAGTTTGCTGAAGATGTGCCAGAGGCTAGGTTTGTGCAAAAGAGCGAGATGAATCCTGAGCACAAGGTGCTTTTTGAGTTTGTGAACAAGTGTTTGCTACCCAGACAAGAGAGAAGGCACAATGCAAATTACATGGACCTGGTCCTTCTGGAGTGTCTTGTGAGAGGAAAGCAGATTAACTGGCATGCTTTCATTGTCAAGCTACTGGATAGAGTCATCAATGGATCCAAGGCCCATAACACACCTTATTGATTTATACTGACAATTGTCTTGGCCAAGTTAGTTGTGCCATTGAAAAAGTGGGAGATGGCCTCCAACAAAGAGCACTTTGGAATCAAAATTATGTAGGCTTGTGACTATCTGCTAAGGGTAACCCCAATTGAACCTGGTACATCCTTGAAGACTCATGTGAACAACAAAGTTAAGGCATTGGTTCTAGAATATGGAAAAAAAGATGTAGAAATTGCTAGGCTCCAGGCTGAAATTGCTGAACTAGAAAGTGAAAGAAATGGCCTCAAAGCTGAGCTAGCAAAGGAAAAAGAAAAGAGTGAAGGGATGCTCCAAACAATGCTCAATCTTCTTCAATCCTAACCCTCTAGTTCCTCCAAGCCCTAGGACCAGTTTAGAAACCCCCTCAGTGACCCAGATTCGAGATTTTTCTCTGTTTTTGCTCATGGTTGGATGTTTGTTTTTCTTTTTATTGTCTATTTTGTAAAAGCACCTCCTAATCAATGACAATGTGCTTTATTTTCTCTTGTTCTATGAAACTTCTGATCTTAATAGTTAAATTTTTTGTGAAGTTGATTATTGATTAACTGAATCATGTTTTCACTTGCAGTTGCCCCAGTGGCCATGAGTAATAATTAATATATGGGATTCATATAATATGTAACTTTTTGATGATGCCAAATGGGGGAAGAGATATTGTGCTTTACTTTGTATTCTGAAATAAAGTGATATTTATAACCTGATTAAAACTGGTCCTTAATGATAAGTTAAATTAAAGTGTGAAAATTAACCTGAGTTCTACAGGGTCTCTGATCAATAAAAGCACAGAGTTTGTCATCATCAAAAAGGGGGAATTTGTTGGCCCAAGTTCAGATGAAGTTTTGAAGATTGACAAAATAAACTCAGTCATGAACCAGGTCCATCATGTGAGACACAGTGTTGATATAGTTACACATGTGACATACGTGTGAAGAAGATAAGTCTCAAAGATCAACAACAATATCTTCTGAGTTGATCGAAAAGGTTACATGGGATAAGGAGTTGAAGTCTCCTTAAGTGAAGAGAACTACATCTGGATCACGGATAATGATTGGAGTTTGAATTGTTCTAGGACTCGAAATAGATAAAGGATCAGCAATTCGAGTTTTAATAAAACTCTAATTACTAAATCTATAAATAATAATTTGATTGTTCTCTTTTATAGGTGATTGTACATACGCAAAAGTTAAACTAAATTGAGAGAAAAAGAGCTTGGTGATTTTGCAAGCAATTTGTATGTGATTCAAGTGTGCAAATCTGAAGCTACATGAACCAGACTGAAGAACCAATTTCATTGTGTCTTTCTTTATTTCTAGTTCAATTGTAGTAGGTGTTTTCATATTGTACCTTTCAACTTTATCTAGAAGCAATTGTATTAGGTACTTTGAGTATTCAAGTTAGAGTAAACTTGAAGGTGTCGCAACAGTTGAGGTTGTGTGCTACATAGGTATTAGAGTTTAATCCTTAGGTTTACAAGAGTTTTGTAAATGCTGTTTTGGCTCAGTGATTTTAGTGGAAGTTTGGGAAAATCCTACAGAGTAGTAGGTCGTGGTTTTTTCACCTTTCGAGCCAGGTGTTTTCCACGTAAAAATCTCTGTGTTCTTTATTTTATGCACTTTTAATTCCGCAAACAGTCATAGTAAGTACATCTAGAAGAACCAGGTTCTTCTAGTGCAAAAAATAGGTACCACACAAATCACCCCCCCCCCTCTTGTGTGGTATTGACGTTTAGAACATCACGGACCTCCTAGAAACTAGCTTTGAACTTAGCTAGATATCCTTAAGGCGTTGTAGATAGACGCCGGGTGACGGATTACCCGAACATAGATGGTACCACAGGGCCAAGCCCATACAGGTGGAGTTTAAGTATTTATTTCCTTCATGAGAGGAGCCTTCAGGATTGGGTATTATTTTGAGTTTCATAATGATTCCAATAGCTTCGTGGAGCCTAACTTATTTCTGATGGAGGTCGTTAAGGTCGGGTACCACCTCGGGACTTGCAAGGATGTCATTGGCTTCTTCGAGATCAACTTCCCTTTGATGGAGGTCCTCGAGGTCGGGTACCACCTCGGGACTTGTGTTGTTGCCATTGGAACCTTAGAGCATATATCCTTTTTTATGGAGGTCCTCGAGGTCGGGTACCACCTCGAGACTCATAATGATGTCATTGTCTTGTTAGGGTTTAACTTCTCTTTGATAGAGGTCCCCGAGGACGGGTACCGCCTCGGGACTTGTGATGATAGTGTTTGCTCTTTAGCACCTAACGTTTTTCTGATAAAGGTCCTCTAGGTCGGGTACCACCTCGGGACTTATGCTGATGCTGTTTGCTTCTTAGGGCTTAACTTCATTCTTCTGGAGGTCTTTGAGTTCGGGTACCACCTTGGGACTCACAATCATATCGTTGGCTTCTTAGAGCTTAACTTAACTTTGATGGAGATCCTCGAGCTCGAGTACCACCTCGAGACTTGCAGCAGTTTCATGTCATCGGGTGACGTTCCTGATCTGTTGGATGAGGTTTGGAAGTTTGCGACCCATTCGACCTGTGATAGAGCGCAAGTGGCGAGCTTTGTCGTAGGGTAGATGGAAAACAAAACATCATTTGAAAAGTTACTTTCCTTTTTTGCATATTAATTTTGCTATTGGAGGCATCGGAGAGCCTTTCGAGGCGAGGCCATAGCCCTTTAGAGGGCGGGAAAGGTTGATAGCTTCCAAGCTAAAGAATGATAGCAGTAAACAAAATCCGAATTGCTTCGATATGAGTCCAGGCTGTGGAAAACTCTGGATGAGGAGATATCCCTTAGGCTCTATTGTGATGAAAAGGTGGTCTGGCTGGCATGCTCATGGTATGAGGCAAGTCGGAGCTTGAATTATAAGAGCTACTTGAAGGAGCAGGTAGTTTTTTTCCCCGAGTGAGTGGGTGTTCCGCCTTCTAGCTTTTGAGGCAGACATTTCATTTATCTCAGTTGCAAAACAAAGACGGAGGCCCTGGAGCGCCTTCAAGGTAAAGCTGGTCGAGCCAGGCGCGAGCATGTACTTTCTTGTTCAGACTTTATTGTAGTTTTCTTAGATAGTTCGTGAGATTGTGACACCAGTTCTGGGTAACTTATGTCATGAATTCGTATTGTTATTAGCTAAATTGTTAAATTTTCATTCTTCCGCTCTATTAGTTTTCGCAGTTTATAGATATTAAATTATAATTGTTAATGGATTAAATTATGAAAAGGAAAAATAATTGGCTTGCTTAGCTTTAACTAGTAGGTGCCATCACGACTCCCGAGGGTGGGAAGTCTAGGCCGTGACAAGTTAGTAATAGAGCTCTATGTTGCTTATGTCTCACAATTCTCGCACATGCTTGGTAGATTCTGAGGGATCGGTACAGAAATGTTTGTGCTTATCCCCCAGAGGCTACAGAGTTAGGACCAGTTTAAATTTTATTTTTCTCTGTCGTGCGATTTGATTTCACAATACAAATTGAACTTCTACTCTATTCTTTCGCAGATGGCAAAAACACATGCTTCTTCATCCGCTGATCAGTAGCCTGAGCCCCGAGCAGTAACATCTACGAGGGGTAGAGGGCCAGGCCAAGGTTATGCTAGAGAGGGACAGAGCAGCAACACCAGCGGCGGGGTCTCAAGTTCAGTTTGATGATGAGGTTCTGGCCTAGACAGTTCCGGTGGGTCCAGCTCAGGTCCTAGAGGGGTTCATTGCTACCCAGTACTCCATGATGCTCTGGTCCATCTAGTGGGCCTTATGGAGATTGTCACTTATGTAGGCTTGCTTCCTGTAGCACCGGCCGTCTCTCAGGCTGGGAGAGGAGTATAGACTCCTGCTACCAGTACTCCGAAGTAGATGGCTCCCCATTTTTGGACTCCAGCAGTTCAGCTAGTTGGAGCAGTTCAGGCGGGTATAGTAGTTCAGGCCGGTGATGGAGCAGCTATGTCTGCCGATGCTTTTTGGAGATTGGACAGGTTCACCAAGTTGTTCACTACTACTTATGGTGTTACATCTTCAGAGGATCCCCAAGATTATTTAGACAGTTTTCATGAGGTTCTTTGGAGCATAAGGATAGTGGAGTCCAATGGGGTCAACTTTGCTACATTCTGTCAGTCAGTTTCTGCCATACCAGTTGGATCGCCAGATCTCACTTAAGACCAGTTCTCGTAGCTGTTTCTTGAGAAGTTTCTTCCCGTCACTTAGAGAGGAGAGTACCGTAGCCGGTTTGAGCGTCTCCAGTAGGGTTCTATGACTGTCACCCAGTACAGTGTGAGGACATTTATTGAGGTACTTGCTCAGCCCATTATACTGAAGATGTCTAAGGAGATAGGTAACGAGATTTAATTTCAGGATGCGGATAATGTGGCCAAGAGAGTTGAGATGGTTTTTGCTTAGGGGAGCAGTCAAGGGTTCGATAAGAGGCCTCGTTATGCAGGCATATTCAGTGGTGCCTCGCCTGGAGGTAGGGATTCTTTTGGTAGAGGCAATTCTCTTAAGCCCTTTCAGTCAGAACCTTAGGTTTATCACGGTGCTTAAGGTGATCGTGGTTCTCATATGCAGTATTTTGATCACTTACCCTATAGTGCCCCGCCAGCTCATATAAGTACAACACTGCTCTAGAGTTTTCACGGTGGTTATCTAGGCCTTCAAGGTCATTTTCAAGGTCACCAGTCTCAACAGCCCATGTCTTGTTATACTTATGGTGATACGAGGTATGTTCGTAGGTTTTGCGCTCAAGCCTCGAGCAGTTTTCAGCACCACAGTTCTTGTGCCATGGTTCTAACATCGGGTGTTGCAACGCCCGCTCAGCCAGCAAGAGATAGGGGTATAGGTGTTAGAGGTGGATGCTAGGCCGCTAGAGGTGGAGGTCAGGTAGTTAGAGGTAGAGGCCAACCAATAGGAGGCCATCATAGGATGCACTTTAGAGTGGTGGGGCCCAACGCTGATGTTATGCTACGCCAGGCAGACCTGAGGTTGAGGCCTCTGATGTCGTTATCACAGGTGTAGTTTCATCAAAGTGTGAGTTTTGGTTAAGTTCGATTGAATTCTTGGGTCATGTTGTATCCGCAAAGGGTATTCAGGTAGATCTGAAAAAGATAGAGGAAGTCAAGGACTGGCCTAGACCCACATCAGCTATAGATATCTGGAGTTTCTTGGGTTTGGTGGGATTACCGTAGGGTTTTTGAGGGTTTTTCATCTATTACAGCTCTGATGATCAAGTTGACCCAGAAGGGTGACCAGTTCAGGTGGTCGGCCGAGTATAAGGAGAGCTTTCAGAAGCTCAAGATAGCTTTGATTACGATACCAATGTTGGTTTTGGCCACATGTTTGGGGCCATATAGAGTGTATTGTGATGCATCACGTATTGGACTTGGTGTGGCGTTGATGCAGAGTGTAAAGGTTATTGCATATGCTTTGCAACAGTTGAAGAGAAGAATTATCCAGTTCATGATTTAGAGTTAGCAGCCATTATTCACGCGCTGAATATTTGGAGGCATTATTTGTATGGCGTGTCATGTGAGGTGTTTAGGGATCACAAGAGTTTGCAATACTTGTTCAAGCAAAACGAGCTTAATTTAAGGCAAAGGAGGTGGTTGGAGTTGTTGAAAGACTATGATATTATCATCTTGTATTATCCAGGAAAGGTCAATGTGGTGCCCGTTTCATTGAGTAAGAAGTCAGTCAGTATGGGCAGCCTTGCGTATATTCCAGTTGGTGAGAGACTGTTTGCTTTGGATGTTCAGTCTTTGTCCAATCAATTTGTGAGGTTGGATGTTTCTGAGCCCAGCCGTGTGCTAGCTTGCATAGTCGCTCGTTCCTCATTATCTGAGCGTATCCGAGACCAGCAGTATGATGATCGTCATTTGCTTGTCCTTAGAGACACAGTGCGGCACAGAGGAGCCAAGCAGGTTACAATTGGAGATGATAGAGTTTTAGGGATGCAGGGTCATATTTATGTGCCTAATATGGATGGACTTCGTGAGTTTATTCTAGAAGAGGCCCATAGTTCCTGGTATTGTATTCATCCGGGCGCTGCCAAAATGTTTCAGGATTTGCGGCAACATTATTTGTAGAGAAGAATGAATAAGGATATTGTTGCATATGTGTGTCAGTGTTTGAATTGTCAGCAGGTAAAGTACGAGCATTAGAGACCTGTGGTTTGTTTCAGAGGATTGAGCTTCCTGAGAGGAAGTGGGAGTGTATCATTATGGACTTTGTTGTTGGACTCCCACGGACTCAGAGAAAGTTTGATGCAGTGTGGGTTATTGTTGATAGGGTGATCAAGTCAGCACATTTCATTCCTGTGGTAGTCTCCTATTCTTTCGAGAGGTTAGCTGAGATCTATATCTAGGAGATTGTTCGTCTTCATGGTGTGCCAGTGTCTATCAGTTTTGATCAAGGTACACAGCTTACTTCACATTTTGGGAGGGTATTTCAACGTGAGTTGGGCACACGGGTCAAGTTGAGCACAATACTTCATCCCCAAACGGAAAGACTGTCTGAGCGTACTCTTCAAATTTTTGAGAATATGCCCCGAGCTTGTGTTATGGGATTTGGAGGTTTGTGGGATAAGTTCTTGGCTTTAGAAGATTTTGCTAAGAGCAACAGTTACTAGTGGAGCATCTAGATGGCTCCCTATGAGGATTTATGTGGTAGGTGGTGTCGGTCACCGATTGGATGGTTTGAGCAGGGAGAGGCTTGGTTGTTGGGTATGGATCTAGTACACGATGCCTTAGACAAGGTGAAGATCACTCAGGATAGGCTTTCTACAGCTTAGTCTAGGCAGAAGAGTTATGTCGATCGCAAGGTTCGTGATATGGCATTCATGGTTGGAGTGCGAGTGTTGCTCCGGTTGTCGCCCATGAAGAGCGTGATGAGATTTTGGAAGAAGGGCAAGCACAGCCCTAGGTTCATTGGTCCTTTTGATATTCTTGATCGAGTGGGAGAGGTGGCTTACAGACTTGCATTGCCGCCGAGTTTATCAATTGTGCACCCAGTGTTTCATGTATATATGCTTCGAAAGTATCACGGCGATCCATCCCACGTGCTAGACTTCAGCACCATACAGTTGGACAAGGACTTGACTTATGAGGAAAAGTTGGTACCTATTCTAGACCAGCAGGTTTGTCAATTATGATCGAAGCGCTTCCATTTTGTTTGTGTTCAGTGGAGAGGTCAGCCTGCCGAGGCAGCTACCTTGGAGTTCGAGTCTGACATGCAGAGCCGATATCCCCATCTTTTCCCCGACATAGATACTTCTTTCTTTGTCCGTTCGAGGACGAACAATTGTTTTGGAGGTGGATGATGTGTTAACCCAAAAGTTCATCACTTGATTTTTAAGTCAATTCTGTGTTCCTGGGCCTTAAAAAACTCTTGGTATCTCACCTCGATTTGCGGTCAGGTCCAAGCATATATCCGGAATGCTTTTATGTGAAAAGTTGATGAAAATGCTAAATTGGCCTTTAAAATTGAATTTAAATTAACTTCGGCCAATATTTTGGGTAAACGAAACCGAACCTATGATTTGACAGTCCCTAAGAGTCCGTAGAATAATATGGGCCTTGGTCGTATGCCGACAATCAAATTCTGAGGTCCAATCCAGAGAAATAAATTTTCGAAGAAAGATATTTAAGTAAAATTTAAATGTATTTTAAATTGATGGTATCGGGCCCGTATTTTAGTTTCGGAGCCCGATACATATCTTATATGGTATTTAGGTTGAGCCTTTAAATTTTGGTAAGAAACAGACTCGATATGATGTGAATCGGACCCTCGGTTGTCAAAATTTGAACTTAAGAGTTCTTGAGATTTTATTTTGATTTTGATGCTAAATTCATCGTTTATGGTGTTATTTTGGCGATTTGATCACACGAGCAAGTCTATATGATGTTCTTGAGTTAGTATGCATGTTTGTTTAGGAGCGCCGAGGGCTCGGGTGAGTTTCGGGTAGGTATCAGAAGGTTTTTATACTGAGGAAAAGTTGCAAAAATGTTGCTTCTGATGCACATACATTCTGTGCTTTGTGATCGCGAAGCCTTTCATGCGATCGCGAAAGGGAAATTGGGGATGGGGTGAACTTGTTCTATGCGAATGCGAAGCAAGGGACGCAAATGTGATGCACTGGGGGCATGGTTTACGCCAATGCGAACCTTGTCCCGCGAATGCATAGTGTAAGATGGAGGCTGGTCTGGGATGTTGTCGTTCTTCTACGCGAACCCGTACACTAGTTCGCGAGTGCGAAGGTCAGGGGGCCAACACTTCGTGAACGTGTAGGAGGACTCACGATCGCGTAAGTCCACTTCTAACAGCTCTTCGTGATTGCGACAGTGTTCTCGCGAACGCGATGAACACTGTCACCCAGCTCTTTTAAACAGTAACAGAAATAGGAATAAACCATTTTCTTATCTCCTACCCCAAAATCAGAACCTAGGCGATTCTTCAAGAGTAAAATCAACACCAAATCATAGGTATATGTTCCTAAACCCATCTCTTTCATTTTCCATCAACACACATTAGATTTCTAGGCCTAAATATTGTTCTTCCATGGTAGAATTTGAGATTTTTAGTAGAGTTAGGGCTTTTTGAATAATTGGAATTTAGACCTTATTTTGTGGTCGGATTTCGAAACTAATTGCATATTTGGGTTTGTGGGTGAATGGGTGATCGGGTTTTGGTCCGGAGCTAGATTTTTGACCAAGCAGGCCCGGGGTCAAATTTTGATTTTTTGGGGGAAAATTATAGAGAACCTATAATTAAACATTGGGTATGAATTCTTTAGCATTTATTGATGTTGTTAAATTAATTTGGTCTACATACAATTGAATCGGAGGCGAAATCTAGAGGAAAAGCGTGTTTGAGGCCTGAATTGGTTGTGGAAGTTCGAGGTAAGTGTTTGGCCTAATCTTAGCTTGAGAGAATAGGTATTGCGCTTTATTTTCAATGTGTTAGTGTAGTGTACGACATATAGGTGTGTTGATGAGTACCTATACGTTAGTGTCAAGCATGCCCGTGAGTCTTAAATTGTGATCGTTATGATTCTTAATAAGTACAACGAATACCTAAATTGTTGAGCAAGATTTATGACTATTTTCTTGGTATTTGGTTCTAGTTGAACATTTTCTCTAGTTGAGATTCAATTGTGAAATTGATTATTGGTACAAGTTTGGTTATAGCTGATTCCCTTGCTGGGATGTGTTTAATTCTTATTGTTGATTCCCTTGCCGGGATGTATTTATACTTATTGTTGATTCCCTTGCCGGGATAATGTTGTTGCTATTTTTGGGTGAGCAAAGAGTGATAAAGCACGAAGGGTGATGTCGTGCACATTCATATTTATGCATTTGGTGAGGAAAGAGTGATAAAGCACAAAGGGTGATGATGTGTACATTTTTATTGATATTGATGCATATGGTGAGGAAGAGAGATAAAGCACGAAGAGTGATGCCATGCATATTTCAAATACTTATATGGTGAGGAAGAGAGATAAATCATGAAGGATGATGTCGTGCACATTTTCTTTATTTGATTGCATTGGTGAGGATTGAGAGTAAAAGCACGAAGGGTGATGTTGTGCACTTATTGCCTGTTTATTATGATTTTTTGTTTTTTGATTCGAGTACCTTAATTATCTTATTTCACTTTTATTGTGATTCATTATGTTGGTATTTTCCCTCATAGCATGTTATCCTTCCCCCGTTACTTTTGAATTACTTTTATTATTGCGATTTTGTTAAATACTGTTTAGCTTCAGGTTATTGGTTGTTGTGTCCTAGCCTCGTCGCTACTTCACCAAGGTTAGGCTTGACACTTACCAGCACATGGGGTCGGTTGTGCTGATACTACACTCTGCACTCTTTTGTGTACATCCTAGTATTGGAGCATACAGACCTTAGCTTGGGGCTGCTGCCTTCAGTCCATCAGGAGATCCGAGGTAGCCATACAGGCGCCCGTAGGCCTGGCATCCCCTTCATATCTAGTTTTCATCTGTTCTTTACTATTTCAGAGAAATACATGTACATTCTTGTTCCGACTTTATTTGGAGTTTTCTTAGATAGTCCATGAGATTGTGACACCAGTTCTGGGTAATTTATGTCATGGATTCGTATTGTTATTAGCTAAATTGTTAAATTTTCAGTCTTCCGCTATTTATAAATGTTAAAGTATAATTGTTAATGGATTAAAAATGAAAAGGGTAAAATAATTGGCTTGCCTAGCTTTCACTAGTAGGCGCTATCACGACTGCCGAGGGTGGAAAGTCCGGGTCATGACAATTACATAGATAGAGAATCAAAAATGTCAAGGGGAAATTTGATATTACATATGATAAGAGGGGGAGAGTGGCTATTGTTCAAAACTAATGGAGGAATTTGATTATAGAGCAAAGTTGGTAAATGTAAATGATTTTCAGCCAATATTTTATAAGAAACCTATATTGATATGTTTACCGTGAAAATGGTAACAATAATTAAATTTGTAAATGAGATTCTAAAAATACGTGATCTATTTTTATGCTAGTTGTTATAGCAGTTGGTGCCAATCAAACCCAGAGGCTTGCCGCCCGAGCCTCGAACTGGTCGATGAAGAACCTCGAGGTCGATATCTGGCTCGATCTCAAGCTATCGGGGGTAACCGGGAAAGGGGATAACAGTTAAGATATGATCAAACAAGGATTTTGTTGGCCAAGACCCAGCAATAAATGAACAACAAGTATGAAACTAAGAAATGCTAAGAGTGGCCTCGAGCTAGTAAGAAGGAGCAAGTTTGATAGAAGAAAAAGAGAGAGAGAGAGATTATTGATCTTGTGGAGAATAGTTGTAGCAACCTCGGCTCCTTACAAAGTAGTGTGGATTCCCTTTATATAGGAGGGGAACCCGGTTATAGTACAAAAAGCATTAATTGTAAAGTATAGAGATGGGACGGCTAGACGTGATGCTTCGGCATAGGCTCTGGATAGGCCGACTCTATCAGACTTAGCTGTGTGCCTTAGGAACTTCCCCTTCTACTCTAGCCTTGACCTTCGTCTTCATTTGAGTCGGTCCTCAACGAGCCTCGGGGAAGGGGACTCGATCGCAGCTCCATATCCTCGGGTTCTTAAGGTATTCTTCCGAAGTGGCTTGATAGCGAGAAATTATGTCCTCTAGTTTTACTGCATACAAATAGTCTCCGCATTTCCCAGAACAAAACAATGGGAAATGATTCTGACACCTGACTCCATGAGCTTCTTATGGTGATGTCATACCAATGTGCAATATGTGGTGCAAGCTTTTGCGACAACCGAGGTGTCATACGGACTTGTGCATTTGACATTATTCAATGCACTATCGATTCTCGTTCTTCGAGGTGAATGCTCTACCGTCGATGCGGTTCTTCAAGAATGCAATAATTGCATGCGCCGGTCAATCTTCCAAAGCCTCGATGACCGTGTCGTTACCCCTATAAAATGGGGGTGATTTGGCATTGTTTTTTCTATCTAAGTACCTTCGTTGGCTCATTCGCCCATTTCTTCTTATAATTTTCCTCTTTCCTTCAACATTATGTTTAGGGCTCATGGCCTCCAGGCCGTTCGGTAGAGCTCCCGTAGGCTGTGTTGTGGCCTCTTGCCGGAGCTTCCCTTTGTCGAGCAAGACCATGCTGTCTTGTCGCTGCTATGGTTGTTGTTATGTCTGTTGTTGCTATTGTCATTTGCCCGAGACGATGATAGATGGGGGTCAACTTTCCTTGCTTGCAAAAAGCTCTTCGGATTATACACCGCTGCTCAATCTCCTACCTAGGCCTGGTGTGGCACTTCATCTCTTGGGTTTTTCCTTTCCCAAGGGATAAAATGGCACTACCGGCCTTTGAGGCAAGGGCTCGCCGAATCTTCAACCTTTGGCTTTGGCGGGCCATGTCTCTTTTCTCCACCTCCTCTGCATCGCCTCCTTTTCCTCTTCTTCGTCTTTTCCCTCGACAAGGACCTTCCACAGGATTGAGCTGGGAGCTTAGAGGAGATGATAGTCGAAGGAATCGCCCTTGAGGATGCGAGCTCGAGGGGGCAGACCTCCAGGATATTGATACCGGAGATGGACCTTCGAGGATGGACCGGTTTCTCGGGTTTCATCACATGTACATCCTATCCATTCCTACATTTTTGTGTAGAGATCCTTTGTAGGCTTTTATAATTGTATGTAAGGACCCTTCGAAGGCTGTTGTACATGGATATTTATGAATATAAAGATATTTCCTTGATTTATGTTTTTGATTCATGCCGTGTTATCGTATGTTCTCATGCGCTTCGAGGCCTCTGAATGTTTTCCTTTGTTGTTCACCGTTGGTATCCTACTCGGATGTGAGCGTTCTTTCCGATCCTCTACTGATTGACATGGCTCTTTTTTGAGCCCATCTTCATACCTTAGACTAAGATTGAATTGATCTGATAGACTTGGGCTGTCGGGCCCTTTGAGTCGCATGGAGATAGTACGCTAAGTTTTGGAGCTTTCGAAAGTGGTATCTTGAGCGAAGGTCAGCTTCGAGTACCTGGGGGTATACTTTGAACTTGATGTAGATAGCCTTTTAAAGCGTAGTGCATAGACTTCCGTCGAGGAGTTGCCTATATTTAGGCAATGCCTTGAGACCCCCTTGAGTCTTCATGTGCAGAGGTTTAAGCGCTTTACTTCCCTTTTCTAGAAAGGAAAACCTCGGGATCAGGTACTGCCTCGAGTTTTACGACGGCGTTGAAGGCTTTCCAAAGCCTGAATTTTCTTGGTGGAGATCCTAGAGGTCATGCACTACCTTGAGACTAGAGAGGATGTAGTTGGCTCCTTAAAGCCTAGCTTTTTGTTGATGGATGTTGTTAGCACGTGATTTTTGCCCTAAGCAAATTATTCCTAAATCCAAACAAAATGATTTTTCATTATTTTATAATCTTTGTTGATATTTGTTGCATTTTTGTGTTAATTAGTTGCATAATAATTCATACTAAAAATACAAAAAATATGCATATGCATTAGGGATTTTTAATTTTACAGGTTTAGTATTAATTCATTTTTTGAAACAATTTAAGGAAAACTCAAAAATAACATTTTTAGTATTTTAATTGAAAATTGCTATCAATAGTTATTAAATAAATTCTAGAATTTAATTAGTTTTAGTTAGTTTAACAATTTAATAAAATTAGAAAAAATATATAAAATTGGAAAAGAAAAATAAAAAATACAAAATACAAAGTGAAAATACAATATAAAATGAGAAGGAAATAAAAAACAAGGAGAAAATTAATTTGGGCCAATTACACCCAAAATTCAAAACAAAATAAATACCCCAGGCCCAACTTCCATACCCGTCTGCCCAGTCATGACCAAACGACCCCGTTTTGGAGCTTTTAAATCTAAGCCGTTGAAAATAAGTAATCTAACGGCTGGGTTCGATCTTTTAATAAGTAAAACGGCGGCGTTTAAAGGCTCTCAATCAGAGCCCTTGATCGTTTTGATCTAACGGACAGGATCTGGACTTCATTAAAATAAACGACATCGTTTGAAGTACCCATTCCATCTCAACCGTTCATTCTGACTAATCCAACGGCCCCAATTCATTATCATACTTTTAATATACCTAATACAAAAACAAAACCTAAAATCATTTCATATTCTTTCATCCCCCGTCTTCCTCAGCCGCCATCAAACCCCCTCCGACCCCGCCGGAACCCTACCGGCGGGAGACGAAACTTACACCAACCGGCCCCCAAATAACACCCCAGAACCACCTCGAACCCCTGAGTCCACCCCTCAACTTCTTTTCCCTCGAATCACCCTCCTTCTTCTCGAATATCTAAAAAGGTGTCGCCGGAACCCTAACTCCGGCGAACACCCCTTCGTCCAAACCAACCCAAAATCACACCACGACCTCTCCTTGACACCCTCAACACCATTCTGGAAGTCCTGAGTCCAAAAGCCAACTGGATTGGCTCAAATGTAAGCCTGAAGTTTCTCCGGTGAACAAGAATTCAAGAAAAGTGATTCCTCCTATTCCTCTGGAAATCTAAAAGACTATCCAGCCAAAAGACTAAAAAAAAAAGAAAGCTAAAAGCTAAGTTTCTTCTTCTCCTTTCTTTACTTCTGTTTCTTGGTCTTCTATTTCGTGCATGTGATTTTTGTATGTGTTTTTGTTTGTTCTCCATTATTTGTCTTTTAAATTCTGTTTTTGCTAAAAAAAGTTTACTGATTTTTGTTGAGAAAATAATATCTTTTAATTTTTAAATAAGTAATTAGATATTAATATTAGGGTTTAATAAGTAGATTCTGATTTGATGTCAAAATTAGTATAATTAGATTTTCAGTATGATTTTATTTGTTTGCTTCATTAGTTCCTGATAATAACCGATTTTGATATTTGAGTATTTTTGACATTAATTAGTCAATTTTGGTTATAGCTGTTAATTAGTTAATATTAGAACCAGGGATAGATTTGTTAATTCCTGGTAATTAGTTGATCATAATTGGTATATCAATTAGATTTTGTTAATTAGAAAATTAGGTTTATGAATTTGGCAGTTATAATTCAGGGGGTAAAAGGGTAAAAGGGCATTAGGGCACTTAGTAAATCTGATCTAGATTCAGGGGTAGTTTGGGTACATGAAATGGGATAATGGAAATAAACCAAAAGAAGTAGGGGCATTCTGGGTAGAGGAAAATGGCAATAGGGTAACTTTCTAAGTGAAGTAGGGGCAAATAAGGAATTACATTAGGGTAGAAGATTCTAGATAGGGTAATTAGCATAATTCTTAACAAATAAAGGGTAGTTAACTGAATTACTAGTAAAAGAATAGGGATGAAACTGAAATAAAAGAGGGACCATAGTGTAATTAATAAAATTCAAAATTCCCTCCATTTTCAAATCTATAAATAGGCATCTATATGCCTCATTTTACAAGTTTGGCAATCTGAAAATATTCCTCAAGTAGTATACCATTCTTCCTCTCAAATTTTCGAAATTCATCCCTTCAAAAAATACAAAAACATTAGATTTAGCAGAAAGAAAAAAAATTTCACTGTTTCATTAGTTCTCAGTTCAATTTAAAGGCTGTTTGTCGACTTTGTGTGGTTCTGGTGATTGAAACTCTGTTGAATTTGCATTGAATCAAGTCGAGTGTTTATTATGCTGTTTTCTACCATTTGCTGTGGTTTGATCCTGGTGTTATGAAGCTGAGATTGAAATTGTTGATCTGATTTTGTTGTTGTTGCTGTTAGAGATCTAATTCTTCTTCTCACATTTTCTTATACTCAGGTACACTTCTGTAATTCCAGCAATTGTAAGCTGAAAACGAGTTTAAATATGTGAGAAGATCTGAAGTTTAAAGTCTAATCTGATATTAATGCATGTAACGATTTGTTAGTTTTGAACTGTAAATTACTCAGTAGTATTAGCAATAAGGAATTGAATGAATTAAATAACCTTGTATGATTTGTAATGATTAGATTGTGTATTTGGACTGTTTTCAAGTAGATATGGACTGTTATGATAGTTAATTTGTAATAGTTTATCAATTAACCTAGTGACTCTATATTTTGGTAATTAGTTAGATTGATATATTGAAAATGGCCTTAGTTGTAGTTAACTTAGCCTATAAGTAAAATTACTCAAGTGGAATGAATGTTCGAACTAGGAATTATTCATTGATTTTGGCTCATTTTAATTTGTTCATATATGGTTTGACAATTAAAATTGAAAAATTAACTGAAGCAATCATCATTGTCAAATTTTGAAGGTCTCATGTATAATAGCAGCAATTCATTTCTGAAAGTCACTTGAAAATCGACTTAGTAATAATAATTAAAACCAATTCAGGCTAGTAGTAACTTGTTCTATTCTACCTTGTTAACATCTAAGAACCTTATAGAAGGCCAGTAGTAAATAATTGAAGTTCGAATTAAAGTTCAAAGGAATCAGTATCATCTTTGCATGAATAGAATAAGATTGAGAAAATTGTAATGATTGTTTAAAGTGAAGCTTGGCCCATTTTTACGATTTGGGCTCAATAGCCTATCTATTCAAAAATGCAGGCCTCAATGCTGAGGTTCAAAATGCATACCCAGTTGGGCTTAGAACAAGACGTGGGTATAGTACAGACGGGGCTCAATTTATTTATCATGGAGCTCATTAGTTATGATATAATGCAAAATTACCATTAGGTCTCACAATAAACAATTAGGACTTATTCTTATTTTATAGGAACAAAAAAAAATAGAGAATATCGTTACTTCAGGATTGACTTTTTAAAAGAAAAATGAGATGAGCCTCGCCCAATAAAAATACAAAAGGCGGGGCCCTCAATAATTTCTATACAAAAATATATTTAGAATTAGGAGGACCGTTTAGCGAATTTTACGGTCTTCCCCAAAGTTAATAAACACGTAGTCTCTTTAGGCGCGTATGTTAATAATATTACCTTCCCAAAAACGGGTGCACATTTATGTGACCCAAATCCAAATCTCAACGAAGTTGAAATGTGTTAAAGGCCACAGGCGTACTGGTACGGCATGGTTTGAGATGCATTTTCACAATGTTGTAATTCTTGTAAAAAATAAATAATAAATATAATAAAAGTGGGTTATTAATAAAAGGCACATAAAATAGAATATGTATGGAAAT
>MU736387.1:70911-107132 GCA_026770625.1 Nicotiana glauca
CCCCCACCCCATCCCCATCCTCTTCTCTCTCCTTTTTTCTATTTTTACATCAAAATCCCTTAAAATATGCCAAGAATATGCATCTTCTCTCTTCCCACCACTGCCGACAGCTTTATATTATTAAAAAATATTCAAAAATTGTATGTTAACTATATCATAATTGTTTTTGAATTATATTAGATACATCAATGTGTCACGCCCCAACCTCGGGATGATCAACCGGCGCTCAATCAAGTGAACCCGACTGAGCAAGCCTTACCGAACACTTTCTACCCCAAATCAATATGAATACGGAACCCATGCCTTTCATTAATTTAGACGATAATACATGGTGCATACTACATCACTGGTTCATTTCATATCACAAAGATTTACCGTACATAAGCTAGCTTCAAGGATTCTATTAGAGTTACAGTTTATGGAGATCACAAGTTTAGGATTACAACATAGACAGTGGACTCCCCAAATACTCGTACATAACCCACACTAGTGTCTGTGGAGCATCTAAGGATACAACAAATAAGCATAACTATGCCGGCAACAAGGCCCCGGCTATACCTCAAAAGTAGAAAGTTGTAATAACAAAAGAACACCATATAGCCCCATGGAAGAAAAAGGGGCTCACCGAGACTTCGAGTAGAAAAATGCTCCGCTACACACGATCGGCATTATCCCCTATGGAGACACCTACAATTATAACACGAATGTAGCGCCCCCGGCAAAAGGGACATCAGTACATTTGAATGGTACTGGTATGTATAACTAAACACCATTTTACTAGAAAGAACTATCAAACAGGTACAAGTAAATAACATGGGTAAATCAAAGATGCAATTCATATAATCTTTCATACAATTTCCAAAACATAGATTAGGGCATTTCTGTCACATGTTCACCACTGTTCTCAATACCACCGCCATATCGAGCAGAGTCCGGTCACGACCCGACCGGCTAGGTCACCTCATTGGAGGATTACTCTAAATCAATATTTCATTTCCCTTATTCGGAATTCAATATCAGCACATTACCACCATGTGTGCGGCATGGTGTCCGATCACAACCCGATCGGCTAGGTCACCTCATTGGAGGCATTACTCCATTCTCATTAGTCAACACCTCCAAATCCTTATTCCACACATATCATAACAATTCTTGGGCTCTCATGGCCACCATCATCACATCTTTTTCCCTTTTCAATTCATTTTACAAGTTGTGATCATAGACACATATATCAAAGATAATTCGAGTTGCAATCACAGGTAAGTGAGCACATAGCTAGCATGAATAATTCTTTGTTTTGATGTTGGCTTATAGCCCAAGTATTTCAACACATAACTGTACTTTTTCATCCTTCTCTAATTATCAAGAATGGTGCATTATTCACATTGAGGCACATCCTTCATGAATATGTATAGACATATGCAAATCAATGTGTAATAACAATTAATACACTAACCAATTTAACTCTTACCATACTTTCGTAAATGACAACGGAGTTCAATTTCTAAAAAAAGGGGGTTTTAGCCATACATACCTCAATAAAGCTTTCCTTACTCTTTTACAAATTTTCGGAACTCTTAGCACTTCTATCTATTGAGTAAGAATTACAAATTAAATTGAGAATTAGAGATGAGATTGAGACTCTAACTTGGTTCAAGCATATCGACAAACCTTAGAGGTGCAATGTGATCTTAGGCCCCTTTTTAAGAGAAATTTATATCATTTTGTACCCCTCTTTAATTCACCACCTCCCACTACTCTAAGTTTTGATATGCATGCAAGGAATCCATTGTTATACCCATGAATCACCTCACTAGTGTCCCCTTATATCTGAGAATAAAACAGATAAGAGTTGGGGTGATGAAGTCTTACCTCTTGAGATGAAGGTTTAGGGGTCTTCACTTGATTTTCTTCAAGGATTTAGCCATATCTTATGGAGTAATTTGATGGGGAGACTTTCCCTCTCTAAAAACCCTCTCTCTCCCTCTAGAAATGCTTAGATGAATGCTTAAAATGAGCTATAACATCGGATATATCGATATGGAGGTCAGTTTAAAAATTAGAAAATTGGAGCCCCGAGTCAAATATGCAATCGCATTTGTGATCGCAAAGTAAACATGCGGTCCACATAATGGACCGCAAAATGCTCCCCAGAAACTGGACACTCTGACTGAGTCTGCGGCAGGAATGCGGTCCACATTCACGTTCTGCGGTCGCAAAGTGCACCGCATAACTGACCCTCACAAAATTCAAAGGAAAATATGTGACGACTATGCGGTCCGCATTTTGATTATGCGACCGCATTTTTGACCGCATAACTGACTTCAATTTTAAGCAACAATCTGACTAACTCCATGGCAGATATGCGGTCCACATACCTGATTTGCGGCCGCATTCTGGACCGAATTTCTTGCATTTTTTTGGAAACTTATTCTTGACTTTTTAATGCATTATTCAATCCAAAAAGGCCGCATTATGAATTGCTAACACATGCTCCTAACTTGGCACCACGGGATCCAGGTTTTCGAGTAGGGATTTCACGGGGCCTTACACAATGGCTAACACATAATTGTATCATACTTGTATCACGGTTGTATCTAACTTGCATCTGGCACATTAATATCCAAAATAATACATGATCCAATACTAATAAATTGATATACTTTTATAATACTTGTGATATAAAATGTGAAATTCGTCACGAACTCACAACTGCTCGTAACAATATACAATAAATGTACAATTATCATACATTTGTAATATAGTTCCTGCAACAATTGTGATACATATACAATTATAATACAATCGCGGTACATTTCTAAAAAGTTTTGATACAATTATGATATTCATCTTCTTCAATAAAGATTTTAGAATTAAAGAAAACAAACTTAGAAATAAAGAAAACAAGATTCAAAACTTACCTACAACTTGATTTTAGAGCAATATTTTGAATTTCGTCTGCATTGTATCAATAAAAAATAGAGATTTTGGGTGACTACTAAGAATGAGAGAAATTGGGATTGAAACTTTGGGAAAAGGAAAAATTGGTTTTTTTTGGTTGTTCGGAGGGTGCGGGGGTGGTTATAAAAATAAAAAAGAGATTTTGGGTAATTATTATTAAAGAGAAAAAAAAAACATAATGTTACATGCAGAGGGAGTTATAATTGAAAATGGAGGGTAGTGTCGTGTAATTGACAAGCTAAAATGAGGGGATCTTGATTTTATTTTTATTTTTAATGGTTTTGTGTATAACTTGAAAATTTAGATATGCAAATTAATTAATAAGGAAGCTAAATAAATATTTCTATTATTGTATAGCTAGGTAAAAATCCCAAGTTCAAATATATGCAAGCCTATTCCGTTTCTGTAGGACGATTTGAAGTAAAAATTGCATGGGGCACCCTATTTAGTCGCCCCCATTTAACATATACTCATTTTTTTATAAAGTTTTAAGTTGTACCCACTTTTTAAACAACTTTAGCCCCTTTTCTCCTCATCCTTCTCCTCCTCAAAGTTTTATCTTTTCTTTTTCCAGAAGTAAGGTTCATGCAAAAGCCTACTCTTAGGCATTTTCATTTTCATTACACCACGACCTTTATTTATAGATACTTGTACGCGGTAAAAATCATAACACTTGATTTTTGTAATAAAGACAATTTGGGAAGCCTCCCTCGAGACCCGAGGATGGAAGGCTACGATTGAGTTCTCGGCCTCGGGGTTCATTGAGGTCCGAATCAAAGGAAGCAGGGCCTAAGGTCAGGGTGAGAAAAGATGTCTCCGAAGCACATGGCTATACCTGACAGGGCAGCTCTATCTGTAACCTGCTGAGATGACGTGCGATAGGCCGTCCAATCATTCTACTTTTGTAAATAATATATGCATATTTTATTGAGTCTCCTCGCCTATATAGGGGGGCTCACCCCACCTTGTAAAGGACTGATGTTGCTCCTTTTCTCCAATAAACAATAATATCACTTTCTCTCTCTTTCTTCTAAATTATTAGTGTTCTTCGACCCCGAGGTCGCCCTAGTATTTTATTGTTCTTCGTCATGAAGCTCAAGATTGACGATATAAAGCCTTGTATTCACATACTTATCTGTCATCACCTTCCCAATTACCCTCGATAAGGTTACCTTTGATAGGCCCGAGGTAGGCTCGAGGCCTGGCCCCGAGGTATTTATTGGCTTGTCCTAAGCCCGGGAACAACCCTGACTGGTTCGATTATCGCTTCGGCTAGCTAAATCTTTACTATTTTACTCCATGTTTAGCATTGAGCACCCTTTCAAACTTGCTCGGGAATAGATCACGTATTTTTAGAATCCCATTTACAAATTTAATAGTTGTTACCATTTTCACGGTAAATAGTTTGGCGCCCACCATGGGGCTAAAAATAATAGTGATTATTTTCTTTCTAGTTTTGTCACTTAAACGCACGATATCTCTCAAACTTTTTCTTGCCCAAGACCTTTGATTTCAGGTTAATGGTCAGCTCGATAAGGGAAATCGAGGACGATAACCCCATAAATCGCAAGGAACACAATGTGGCCATCCTAACGACTGGCACGACATCGCAAGACCCCGGTAACACATCCAGATCGGTCAGAGTGGATATGGATTCATACGCTGCACAGTGGGGTAATGATGTCTTGCATTTCGACAGCGGTGCACAACACGCTAACTGACAGGAAACCTAAAAAATCCCAGCCCCGGTAGAACAAGAATTTAATCTTCATGTTATTTTTGAAATGTTGCAAGAATAGCGTTCGACTATCTCTCAGCTACAGAGCCTCCCGGAGACTGTTAGCGTGATAGCACAAAAACTATCTACTCGCTCTAAGCCAGTATCCAAGGTATCGGGTGACGACGAACCAGTGACCTATCCTGTAATGGGTAAGGATGCTAGAGGACATTATCGAAAAGATCGACTCACGATCGCAGAGACTCCCAGAGATACAGTCCCGGTACTCATTTTGCTGATGTCAGAAACAATGAAATTCCCTGGGGATGACAGGAACCCAAGTCCTCACAGGTACATCACCACTCATGCACGCCCGTTCAGGAATGACAACACCCAAAATGGATAACTTGAGCCTGTCCCGATGAGGATATTTGAAGAAATTCCCCCGGAATAAACCACGACGTGGCATCATTATTTGACATACGATCTCGGGAACTCACTGACCATACTATCGTGATCTGTGGAAGCACGTGCCAACGCCATCAAAATAATGCCTAAAGAACTCAATGCACCAATGGCCGGGAGAACAAGAAGAAATAAAATATCACGGGAAGCCGCACCCCACTATCCGACAAGACAAACGAGACCACTCCTGGTCACGAATAGTAGGGTGGCACGGGCCTTCATCCAAAACCCAAACAAAGCATACCCGGCAGCTCCGGAGCAATTCGAGTGAAGCTCAGTAAAATATCCAGTCGAGGCTTGGTCATATACCAACAACCAAGACCGGACCTAAGTCAGAGCCGTCGATAACCCTCAAGAGACCCCCGCTGGATCGGCGTATCCAGTCAAGTCCCTAACAGAGAAGCCGACACTGAACGAACGGAGTCATCGTCCACATGGCGCAAACAGAAGAAATGATCCGACGCATAGCGCATCTCCCAACAACAAGGTGGTGGCCCCAAGACGACACCTTCGAGGAACCCCCAATGATAATAGATTCAACGAAATGCAACCGGCAAGGAAACCTTGCCCGATAAAGTTCAATTTCAACGTTGTAATTCCAAACATAGTGGTCACCATAAGTAAAGCCGGGAACTCCGGGTGGCTCGGACCTATTCGACCAAAATCCCTCCAAGGTAAATGTGGCCTACCACGATAGTCACCAAATGTTTGGAGCTACAGACCCAAGAGAGCAGTAAAGACGCCATCCAACAAAGGTGACCACAAAGCATCGCCAAGCAAGTGAACCCAGATCCAGCTCAACGGACAAGGGGAAATCGAACAAAGCAGAGTCGGCAAGTTGCGGCATATCCTCACAACCGTTAAAGGATGGTGGAACCCCGCTAAGATCTATAGAACGTAGAGTGCAAGTGCCCATCATCATAAAGGGACTATCTCGGGGAGTATTCCCCGAGGACACCCTCTCGCTCGAGGAAAAAGGACGCAGAGACTCCACCTCGGCATCGCATTAACGTATTGGTAATACCTTCTTTCATTCGAGCTCATTTTTAAATAAAACATACATTAATGACTACAGGTATATCAGCCAAAGTTGTACCGACAATGTCAGGCTAAAGCCAATAGGACAGTCCGGACCAATGTCATCCTTATGCCGGACCACTAATATGTCCCCCATGGCAGTTGCCACAAAATCCAAATTTCTTCCCCTGTGCGGCCCACCTCAGCTTGGGCTAATACGTCGGGTAACAAAGTATGCAGATGCTTTGTACAAACAACGGCGAATATGTCGCCCGGGATGCGACCCGGCCCTACTCCTCCAAGGGTGTGAAACTCTGTGACAGACGCGGAGCCAAAGCATCTGGCTACATGCGACAAAAGTAAATGCCTCGCCTTATGCCCATGAATGACCTTACCCTCAAATGAGATCAGAGGGTTAGAGAACTCGCGTCTTCGGCCCGGCCTGGCCGGACGAGAATACGACTGCCAAGGGGTATACTCCAAGGGACGCATAATCCTTTTATCATTTCCCTTTTTTCTTTTCTTGTTGCTAATCTCTATGCAGGCAGGAAGCCATGGCATTCGGTAGTTCTTGATCCCATTCGAGGATCTGCGGTCGCCATGGAGCCGCCCGACATTCTTTCCTCGATCGGGTTTCTATCAGGAAGAGGATTCCGCCAACAAGATTATTAGTAGGACTGCACGTCCCCAGGGAAGGGACCCAACAAGTCCACAATCTTTATCTCTATTTTCCAATATGGGACCATACAAGCACGTCGGATAATCAGGAGAATCACACCCATGTAGACCAGACTCACAACAACAAAACAACTTGTATTTACAGCTTATATTTTTGCCAAGCAATAAGGAACATTTTCCAAGCATTCGACACTTCGAAAAAAAATATTTCGGCTTATCCTCAGCAAAGAACCTCTACATCAAATATGTTCTAAAACGCTTAGAGACTAAATCAATTCGGCACCCCTACAACCCCAGGATCAGGGTTCCAGGCTCACAAAGCCCTCACGATATGGCCTTAAGTCTACAAAAGGTAGTATTCAGGCCTAGAATGATCCGATATATTCGAAGACACACCATGAGCAATTCGACAACTAGCACGACCCCAGGGTCGAAACTCTAGGCCCACCAAAACCTCCGTAAAATAGCTCCGAGCTCACGAGAAGCTATTTTCAAGCGAACTCGATTACTCGGAGACCGTCGTCAATCGCCACACACTAGAAAATTCGAAATTATAAGACCCTAACGGGCAGCCTCGGCAAAACCAGATCTATTCTCCCAAAACTGTAAGACCTCAACAGACATGATAAACTATAAGACCTCAACAGGCATGATAAACTGTAAGACCTCAACAGGCATGATAAACTGTAAGACCTCAATCAAGAATGATAAATTGTAAGACCTCAACAGGCATGGGAAACTATAAGACCTCAACAAGCATGATAAAGTGTAAGACCTCAACAGGCATGGCAAACTGTAAGACCTCAACAGGCAAGAAAAATCCCACAATTTAGGCTACACGTCGAATTTGTAAGAATCCCTAAAGGGCATAAAACCACTTCTCAGGATCAAAAATGGACATGGCCAAATGCACAAGACTACGGTCGAAACGGCTACTACAGCCCAAAAAATGCAACTCGAGGGCGCCCGAATGTTGCTGAAAATCCTCCGAATCTACTTCAGAAAGAATCGGTTAAAACACAGGCTTCCCTCAACAAGCAAAAAATAAGTCCCAACCGTGTCGGCTCCAAAATCTAAAAAGCATCGATCTACTCAACCTATGGCCTATGAACCTTCCGAGGTGCCCAAAACATCGCAGATTACGACTTGAAATCGAGGTTCTTTTAGAATCGATGACGGGTCAGGAAAAATAATCAATAAGACCTTAACGAGAGAAAAACAAAGCCTATAAAAGCCTCTAGACCTCACATCAAACAATGTAAGTTCCATTGTCGTAGGCTACGCAAAGCCTCCGGGCTTCACACCGAAAGGTCTCTACGACCATCAAAATTGAAAATTGACAACTTGAGGATTAAAGAGAGCTCAAAAATCGTAACCCGATTTGGAGATCAGATCCAAAATAGTTAAACTAAGCAAAGCCTACGAGCCTCATATCGAAAGGTGTCTACGACCAAACAACGTAAGTGCTATTGTCGCCGGCTAAGTGAGCCTTCGGGCCCTATATCGAAAGGTCTCCACGACCAAACAACGTAAGTGCCACTGTCGCCAAATAAGCATGCCTCTAGGCCTTATACTAAAAGTTCCTGATGGCCTAGCAATGCGGAAAGTCACCATCATTCGCCAAAAACTCAGATGAAATTTAAGGGTCGATTACAGCTCGAGTCGCAACACAACTCGGAGACTGACACCGAGGGAAATTCAATGACCATATGCCTAAAAGCACAGCCCCAATGACTCTATCAATAGTCGTGACACATCTTTAGGCCACGTGCCCGGAATAACGCTTCGGTCCAAGAGCACATAGGTTCACCACCCTACGCCCATGAAGGTGGGAAGAATCTGGAAGGCCAATCATAGTTCGAGCCATAGCGTGGCTTAGGGACCGATCCCACAAACCAGTCTACACGATAAAGAGCAATGACAGACAGAAGGAACAAAAAAAATAATGCTTTGAAGTTCTCCTTACATACGGCAGAATCATTCTCCATATACAGGCACACTCTGCGCATGCCGTAGACCAAGATAAAAAATAATATGAGCTATATTTTATGCGAAGAAGCTACAACCCATCGAGATCTCTCTCTGCAACACCCGCAAGGAGTGATCGAGCATCGCGCTCGTCCGCCCTTGCAAAAGCCAATTCCTCTTAGAGGATAAAGCATCTCGCTCCGACTTCCTCGAACACTTCTCTCTAGGACCGGCGACAAAGATATTCCTCAATCCTTTTCTCACGATCAAGGGCTTGACTCAACTTGAATTGGGCATCAGCAGCCTCCTTTATGAAAACCACCATCTCATGATCCGCCCTGGTTCGGCTAAGTGTCACTTCCGTACAAGCGTCAGCTATCTCGCCCCTGACCTTCAAGAGTTCAAACTCCAGTTTCTCGATCATATCCACTTGAACCTTGGCATTACTTTAGGACAAGTTAAGCTGGGCCTCAAAGGCAGGAATCTTGGCTGAAGCACTCACCTCCTCTAAGGCTTTAGCCTGCACCTGGCCTCTTAGTTCCTCGTAGGCTGCCCTGACACGGTTCACCTCACCCTTGAGGTACTCCAAGGCCTCTGTCTGTTTTTGTAGCTAACACGGCAAGAATAAGTTAGCCTTAAAATTTAAAAAGAAGCAAAGAACGCACTGCGGGAAATTACCTGCTCCATCAAATAGCTCTCATAGCTTGGGCTCCAATACGCCTTATATCGCCAATGTTGTCGCTCAACTTATTTCTCCTTGAAAAGAAGCTTAAGGGATTCTCCCTCATTCCAAACACTCTGCAACTTGGACTTTTGACGAAGCAACTCAGACTTGAGCCTATCACAGGCCTGCGCAAGAAAGATATAATGAGGGGAGAAAGATGCGGGGTATAAGAGAATTATGCGCGAACTTACCTCAAAATGAAGATGGCAAGTTTTCCCTAAATCAGAACACGCTTTTGATACTACCGCTCCCGCAACCATGGAAAAACCAGCTCCGGTAATGTTCTAAACATCAATACCACACAAGAGGGGGGGTGATTTGTGTGGTACCTAATTTTCGCACTAGAAGGACCTGGTTCTTCTAGATGTGCTTACTATGACTGTTTGTGGAATTAAGAGTGCATAAAATAAAGAACACAGAGATTTTTACGTGGAAAACACCTGGCTCAAAAGGTGAAAAAACCACGATCTACTACTCAGTAGGATTTTCCCAAACTTCCACTAAAATCACTGAGCCAAAACAGTATTTACAAAACTCTTGTAAACCTAAGGATTAAACTCTAATCCCAGTGTAGCACACATCCTCAACTATTGAGACAGCTTCAAGTTAACTCTAACTTGAATACTCAAAGTACCTAATACAATTGCTTCTTGGAGGTAAAAGGTACAATATAAAAACACCTACTACAATTGAACTAGATATAAATAAAGACACAATGGAATTGGTTCTTCACTCTGGTTCATGTCTTCAGATTTGCACACTTGAATCACACACAAATTGCTTGCAAAATCGCCTAGCTCTTTTGCTCTCAATTTAGTTTAACTTCTCCGTTTGTGCAATCACCTGTAAAAGAGAACAATCCTTATTATTTATAGAGTTAGTAATCAGAGTTTGATTAAACCTCGAATTGCTAATCCTTCATCCAATTCGAGTCCTAGTACAATTCAAACTCCAATCATTATCCTTGATCTGGATGTAGTTCTCTTCACATAAGGAGACTTCAACTCCTTATCCTATGCAACCTTTTCGATCAACTCAGAAGATATTGTTGCCGATCCTTGAGACTTATCTTCATCACACATATGTCACATGTGTAAGCATATCAACACTGTGTCTCACATAATGGACCTAGTTCATGACTGAGTTTATTTTGTCAATCTTCAAAACTTCATCAGAACTTGGGCCAAAAAATTCCCCCTTTTGATGATGACAAACTCTGTTCTTTTATTGATCAGAGACCCTGTGGAACTCAGCTTAATTTTTACACTTTAAGTTAACTTATCATTAAGGACCGGGTTTAATCAGGTTATAAATATCACTTTATTTCAAAATACAAAGTAATACAAAGTAAGGCACAATATCTCTTCCCCCTTTTGGCATCATCGAAAAGTTGCATATTAGATGAATCCCAGATGTTAATTTTTACTCATGGCCACTGGGGCAATTGCAAGTGAAAACATTATTTAGTTAATCAATAATCAAATTCACAACAAATTTAACTATTAAGATCAGAAGTTTCATATAACAAGAGAAAACAAAGCATATTGTCATTTATTAGGAGATGTTTCTACAAAACAGACCACAAAAAAGAAAAACAAACATCCTACCATGAACAAAAATAGATAAAGGTCTCGAATCTGGGTGACTGAGGGGATTTCTAAAGTGGTTCTAGGGCTTGGAGGAACTAGAGGGTTGGGATTGAAAAAGATTGAGCATTGTTTGGAGCATCCCTTCACTCTTTTCTTTTTCCTTTGCTAGCTCATCTTTGAGGCCATTTCTTTCACTTTTTGGTTCAGCAATGCAAGCCTAGAGCCCAGCAATTTCTGTATCTTTTGTTCCACACTCTAGAACCAATGCCCTAACTTTGCTGTTCACAGGAGTCTTCAAGGATGAACCAGGTTCAACTGGAGTTACACTTAGCAAATAGTCACAAGCCTGCAGAGTTTTGATTCCAAAGTGCTCTTTGCTGGAGGCCATCTCCCATTTTTTCAATGGCACATCTAACTTGGCCAAGAAAGTTGTTAGTATAAACCCATAAGGTGTGGCATGGGCCTTGGATCCATTGATCACTCTATCCAGCAGCTTGATAATGAAAGCGGGTTAGTTAATCTGCTTTCCTCTCACAAGACACTCCAGAAGGACCAAGTCCATATATTTTGCAGTGTGCCTTCTCATCTGTCTGGGCAGCAAACACTTGTTCACAAATGCAAAAAGCACCTTGTGCAAAGGCTTCATCTTACTCTTTTGAACAAATCGAGCCTCAGGTACTTCTTCAGCAGACTTGGTATCACAGAAATTTCTAGTGATTTGGAGAGCAGAAGGGAGAGAATCTAGACAAGGCCACCTTTGCCTAGTATAGTCATCATAGCCCTCACAGGTTGTGTCTAGAATTCTGCCAAATTTAGGTGCATAAAACTTCACCTTAACTCCCCTTACAAAGCTGGTAACAACCGCATTCACCACTGTGGCATTTGCCATAAACTCGATCAGCTCTTTTCTTGCCAGCCTGCCATCCAATTGAAGAACCATGTCATTTCACCCCTGTGCATTCAGGGCATCAACCAATCCTTTCATGCCTGGCTCCCCCAGGTCTTTCTGAATTCTTCTTTTCAAGATCTTTCTCCTGCCAAATAGGACAAATCTGTCCTGTTCCTTTTCATATTCCTCTTTTTCTTCTTCTTCACTCCATGCTTCTTCTTCTTCAGGAAAATTTACTTGTTTTCCTTTGACTGCAGACCTTGTTCTTTGTGGCATGGATGGGTTAGCCGATACAGATTCTTAAGACTTCTTGGTAGAAGTCTTGGATTTCATTGGTGTAGGAGTGGGAACCTTCTCAGTTGTACCTCATTCCCGATGGACCAGATCCATCTCCTTCTCCTCTTCTTCTGTAGCCCCAGAACTTACCACAACTTTAGTTTTTCCCTTTTCCTTCTTCTTTTTCTTGCTTACCTCTAGGGCTTTATGCAACTCAGCCTCACATTTCCTTACCCTGCTTCTAGTACCTTTCACCTTTGGTGCTGAAGGGAGAGTAGATGTTAGAGATGACACCGTGCTCTTTTTTGTTGGCTTAGAGGCAGTTGGAGCCATTTGAGAAGAAGCTTTGTGTTCTTGGGATCATAGCTTGCTCCAATCTTCTTCAGAATATCAGCCAAGGTTTCTTCCACAGATGAACTAGGTTCATCTTGTTGTTCACTCAAGTGCACAAGACCTTCAGTAACCTCTCCAGATTCACTTCCCCATGGCTTGTTGCCACTCTTCTCTATTCCTCCACAAATGGCAAGAATTTTATCTTTCTTTTTCTTTCCCTTTCTACTCGACTTTCCCTCATTTACAACTTTCACAGAACCCACCAACACAAATCTATTGTACACTTTCTCGACTACATCAAAAAACACATAACATGTATTTACCTCCCTAGCGATTTCTTGATTCTTGTCCGAGTCAGAAGACCCACGTTCTTCTCCATCGCTTGTAGAAACAAAAGCCTCAGACTCAGAACTGGAGTCAGATGATTCCTTTTCAGAGCTCTCCTTTTTCTGGCTGGCTCTCAATTTTTTGTTTAGAGCCATTCTCATAACACCAGTACTACAGTCTTTCTTGCCAACGTCTTTTACCGGCGGAATCTGGGTTTAGGTTTGTCGCTAGGGGCTGCATATGAGGATGTTTTGGGAGATACAGGTGGGGGAGTTTATGGATTTGCTTGAGGATTAGTCATGGTGAAGGATTTCTGAAAAGTTTTGGGGATTCTGGAGATTTTTGGAGAGAAAGAGTATGATCATGGGTTTAGCACTTAATGACGGTTATGGATTGAAATAGGAATATGTAGAGTGTATTTAAAGTGATCTATGATTAGGAGCAGTAACGGCAGGCTTTTTAGAAGTGGTCAATCAGGAGTCTAATCCCATTAGGACTCTAGTCTTTAAGAGATAGATGGATGACACTAGTTTTTAGGAAAATGTCCTATTTTCTTTAGAATTCTAGGAGAATGAAACTGGTTCAATGCTCAACGGATACATTTTTAGGAGTTTTGGTTAGAATAGGACTTCTGCTCATAATTGGAATATTTAATTTTCTAATTGTGCAAAGTATAGAAACATACTTGACCTTTTCTCATGAGCATATACTGATGAACCAGGTTCTTCAAGTAGAACTTCTCTTGATTATGCCTCATATTTCAGAATAGAAAAAAACTTTGTAAGAGATCAATGAATTAATGTAAACACACATCATAGGAGTATACTGATTAGAGTATGAGACTGAGTAAGAATTAGTCTAGATATTTACACAAAGTCAGACCTTCTAACCCAAAAAAAAGTTTTTCAATTTTTTTTCATTGCATTCTGAACTGGTTCCTTTTTTAGGTGATCTTAATCATCCCTAATTCCAACCTGCTCCTTTCAAAGATTTCCCTATTCAGTGCTTTGGTGAAGATGTCGGCTATTTGTTTATCAGTAGCACATAATTCTATTGAGAATAATCCTTTCTCATAATTATCTCTCAAGAAGTGGTGTCTAACATCTATGTGCTTGGTCCTTTTATGATGAACATGGTTCTTTGTCATACTTATAGCACTAGTGTTATCACAAAATATTGGTATGCATCCCACTTCAATTCCAAAATCTACCAATTATTGTTTAATCGATAGTAATTGAGCACAACAAGAAGCTACAACCACATACTCAGCTTTAGCAGTAGATAGGGCTATTGAATTTTTCTTCTTGGTAGCCCATGATACAAGACATGAACAAAGGAAGTGTGCCATACCTGAGGTGCTTTTTCTATCCACTAGGAAACCTGCATAGTCGGCATTAGCATATCCTACTAGATTGGAATTACTACCTTTAGGTTACCAAAGACACAATTCAGTAATGCATTTCAGATATCTCAATATCCTCTTGACAGCAGTCAAGTGAGACTCTTTTGGATTTGCCTAAAATCGAGCACATAGCCCTACACTGAAAACAATGTCAGGTCTACTGGCAGTAAGATACAAAAGTGAACCAATCATACCACTATACAATTTCTGATCAACTGATGAACCAGGTTCATCAATATCTAATTTAGTGGCAGTTGCAATAGGTGTATCTATTTCTTTAGAATCCCCCATTTTAAACTTCTTGATTAGTTCTTTTGTATACTTCTGCAGGTAAATCATGGTTCCATTTTGGCTTTGTTTGATCAGCAACCCTAAGAAGAAGTTAAGCTCACCCATCATGCTCATTTCAAATTCACTTCCCATTAGTTTTGCAAAATCTTTGCTTAGCTTGTCAGTGGTGGCCCCAAAGATTATGTCATCAACATAAGTTTGTACAACAAGAAGGTCCTTACCTTTATCCCTTAAGAATAAGGTACTATCTATTTTACTTCTCTTGTACCCATGCTCCAGTAGGAATTTTGACAGTCTTTCATACCATGATCTTGGTGCCTATTTGAGTCCATAGAGATCCTTGTCCAGGTTGTACACATGTTCAGGAAATTCTTTGCTTTCAAACCTTGGAAGTTGTTTCACAAACACTTCTTCCTTCAAGTAGCCATTCAGGAAGGCACTTTTGACATCCATTTGACGAAGAATGATTTCCATATGTGCTGCAAAGGCTATGAGAAGTCTGATTGCCTCTAGTCTTGAAACTGGAGAAAATGTCTCATCATAGTTTATTCCTTCCTCTTGGCTGTAACCTTGGACCACCAACCTTTCCTTGTTACTTGTGACAGTTCCATCTACATCAAGTTTGTTCCTAAAGACCCATTTAGTGCAAATGACTGATCTAACCTTGGGTCTTGGAACTAGGTGCCAAACATGACTTCTTTCAAACTGGTTTAGCTCATCCTTCATTATATTCACCCAGTCTGCATCCTGCAAAGCCTCAACAATATTTTTAGGTTCAATGATAGATAGGAAAGCATCAAAAGTACACAGATTCTTTAATTGTGATCTGGTTTTGACTCCAGATGTTGGATCAGTGATAATGTTCTCAAGGGGACGAGAACTTTGATACTTGTGAGGTTTTACAACCAACTGGCTTCTGCTGGATATTTTAGCCATTTGATGAGGAACGGGTTCATTAACAGTTTCCTTCAAGGAGTTTATTTCAATTCCTCTTTGACTTCTTCCCCCTGTCATGTTGCCCTATAAGGAAGAACCAGGTATATCACTTGTTCCTTCTGTAGGTGTCACTTTGACTTGAGCTGATGCTTCAGCCAAGTCTTTGACAGTCCAATTTCTTCATCTTCATGTTCCTGTCTCTCAGAAAGAATGTTAGTTTCATCAAATACTACATGCACACTTTCTTATACACATAGAGTTCTTTTATTAAGAACTTTATAAGCTTTGCTATATGAAGAATGTCCCGAGAATACTCCCTCATCACTTATGGGGTCAAACTTTCCTAGGGAGTCTTTTCCATTATTGTGCACATAGCACTTGCAACCAAATGCCCTAAGATGGGATATATTTAGTTTTCTCTATTTAAGTAACTCATATGGAGTCTTATCTATTAGAGGTCTGGTCATGCATTTATTTATGATGTAACACGCAGTGTTTACAGCCTCTGCCCAGAAGCTGTGAGACAGTTTGTTCACAATTACATTTCTATACATCTAATGGTCGTTCTTATTCCGTTTGTTTTGAAGTTGTATATGTGGTTAGCTTAGCTTCATCTTTCCAAGTTGTTGAAATTTGATTGTTGCTAGAATGATAAAAATGACACTTCTCGTTTGCAGTTTTTTAATTAACATTCTGGTAGAACTCTAATTTGTGTGCAGAATTGAGTCTTGGTTCATCCAGCAAAGGAGACAATCCTTTATCTTGATCGTATATTTGTTGTTGATTTGCAGCTTCTGAGCAGTACTTAAACATTAAAACCACACAGCAGAACTCTGAGAGATTGTTGTGTTGAAATGGCCATCAATTCCGATGCGGTCAAGCGATATTATGTATGATCTTTTTTAGCTTAATTGTATTTGTTTGTACTTGGCATGTTTTGAAGATTGGAATGACAAAGGCATTTTGTTCTGCTATCTAAAAACTTTATCCCTCATTATCCCTTTGAGCCTTGTTTATTTCCTTTCATGCCCCTCTTTTGGAATCAGTAGCAAAGATCAGAAGCGCAAGTGTGAAAGATAAGTAAAAGAATGAAAAGAGAGAGAAGAAAAAGAAAAAGGAAAGGAAAAAGAAAAAAAATAGAAGAAAAAGAAAAAGAAAAAACAACAAAACAACAAAAAGAGAACAGGAAATAAAAAGAAAAGAAGAGAAAGAGAAAGAAAAAGAAAAGAAAGATCACAACAACAAAGTAATTCCTATGACATGAACTACGTCTAACATGATTCCTTTTAAGGATATGTAGGTAGCCTCACCGTTCGGTCCCATCAAAATAAAAATCAAAAAGTCCCCAAGCAAGAAACTGGGGCAGAAGTTGCGGTTGTTGTAAGAAATCTGATTCCAAAAGTTGTAATTTTAAACCCATTTCAATTGTTTTTAGCCTTTAATACCCTTTCTTTCTAACCCTATCCAAAAGCCCACATTATGTCCAGAGAAAGACCTTCTGATCAGTCTTTAAGAAATGCCAAGTCGAGCAAGAATAAGTGATTCATATCAGGGTCAACACTCTGGTCCAAAGCAGGAAAGTAAGGAAAAATGAGAGAGTCTTATTGGTGAAAACCCTCACGCGCACCTTAAGGCGACGGGAGTTGAAAGAAATAAAAAATGAGAGAGTGTTATTTGTGAAAACCTGCACGGGCACCTAAAGGCAAAAATGAGTTGAGAGATAAGCAAATAAGAGAGGTCTATTGGTGAAAACTTTTCAGGGAACTGCGGGATGAACAAGGTTAAGGTTTGGGTGAAGAAATTAGGTTATTGAATTATGGGGCAACAATGTATGGCAACTGAAAGTTGATTGGTTGAACGGATTGGACCGATTAGTCCAAAATGCATGCATGATCAATGGAACCAGTTGTTCCTCTCAGATAAGTCTTTTTTCCTTTTCCCTTTTAACAAGTCGTCCGGTTTTGGATTTTCTTTATCCTTAACTCTCAAGGTCATTGCATTTCATTTCTTTTCAGTTTTTGTTTCTCTAAATTGTTCCAATGTCAGTCTTGTTCAAAGAAAATAAGAAAGGATTTTAAAGCTCACTACCATCTTCAAAAAATGCAAAGCACAGTGTGACCAGAACGTACCAAAGATCGCATGATGTAAAGTGGGATACAATGGATCACCAAAAGTTTCATCGGTGGAATGATTTGGTAATGTCATGGGAGATGCAAAGGTTTCGATAAAGGGGTCAGAGGTGTAAAACAACAGTATGGGTATGGAGCACTTGGGTCATCCAAGACCATGGGGTTTGAAAGTCAGTCAGAAAGTCAAGCGGTTCAGGGCCAGTTCGAGGAAGCAAGTCAAAACAAAACATGGCAGCGGAGAGACCATCAGCGAGAATGCTATCAACTAACCACCACTTTAAGCTGACAAGATTTTCCTTTGATTGAAATAAGGGCAGGAAATTTTTTTTGTTTCGGAGGAACTCTCCGTAGGTGAAGAGCAAGCACCAAACAGGTTTGACCGTAAACTCTCAGGACCTTCCTGGAAAATGTGGCTTAGTTAAATTTCAAAACAATCATGAATAGCATAGTTTAGCATAAAGGAATGTAAGTTGGTTTCAAATTTTGCATGTTTATGATAGTATTCAATTAGGAGTTTTCAGGACCCCCCTGAATAATGGGACCTAGTTTTACGATTTCCATTAGATCACAAGATGTAGCGTAAATTCTGTTGTAGGGTAGTATAATTCAGTCATAAAAGTATCATTTTTAGGACAAGACTTGATTTTAATTTTCAGGACCTTCCTGGATAATAGGATGTAGTTTAAGACCCTCCTAGATAACAGCACTTAGCAAAAGTAATACCTTTACAAGATACAACTTAGATCTATAATTGTCGTTTAATTAAGAGTTGTCGGGACCTCCTTGCATAATAGGACTTAGCTTTCAAATTCTTAATAATAGTTGGTAGAATGATTAAGTTTAACACTCACTTATGTGCCCAGCTACCAAACTGGGGCAGAAAATTTCTTTTTTCTTGTCTATTTTTGTTGGAATTAGGTACCTGCTTGGAGAACATGGAGAAAAGTTCAAATTCAGCAGTCAGGAACCCACCTGGAGAACAAGGGAATACATTTCAGGTCAGCAGTCAGGAGCCCTCCTGGAGAACAAGGAAATACATTTCAAGTCAACAGTCAGGAGCCCTCCTGGAGAGCATGGGAATATAATTCAAGTTCAGCAATCAGGAGCCCGCTTGGAGAGCAGGGAATACATTCAAATCAATAATAAGGAGCCCACTTGGGGAGCATGTGAATACATTTCGAGTTCAGCAATCAGGAGCCCACCTGGAAAGCATGGGAATACATTTCAAGTTTAGCAATCAGGAGCCTGCCTAGAGAGCATGCGAATACATTTCGAGTTCAGCAATCAGGAGCCCGCCTGGAAAGTATGGGAATACATTTCGAGTTTAGCAATCAGGAGCCCGCCTGGAGAGCATGGGAATACATTCAAGTTTACCAACAGGAGCCCACCTGGAAAGCATGGGAATACATTCAAGTTTAGCAATCAGGAGCCCGCCTGGAGAACATGGGAATACATTTCAAGTTTAGCGATCAGGAGCCCGCCTAGAGAGCATGGTAATACATTTCGAGTTCAGCAATTAGGAGCCCGCCTGGAGAGCATGGGAATACATTTCGAGTTTAGCAATCAGGAGCCCGCCTGGAGAGCATGGAAATACATTCAAATTTAGCAATCAGGAGCCCGCCTGGAAAGCATGGGAATACATTCAAGTTTAGCAATCAGGAGCCCGCCTGGAAAGTATGGGAATGAATTCAAGTTTAGCAATCAGGAGCCCGCCTGGAGAACAGGGAATACATTAAAATCAAGCAATCAGGAGCCCACCTGGAATGTATGGGAATACATTTCAAGTTTAGCAATCAGGAGCCCTCCTGGAGAGCATGAGGAATACATTTCAAGTTCAGCAATCAAGAGCCCTCCTAGAAAGCCTGGGAATACATTCAAATTTAGTAACCATGAGCCCGCTTGGAAAGCATGAGAATACATTCAAATTCAGCAATCAGAAGCCCGCCTGGAAAGCATGGGAATACATTCAAATTCAGCAAACACGAGCCCGACTGGAGAGCATGGGAATACATTAAAGTTTAGCAATCAGGAGCCCGCTTGGAGAGCATGGGAATATAATTCAAGTTCAGCAGTCAGGAGCCCGCCTGGAGAGCAAGGGGATACATTCAAATTCAGCAGTCAGGTGCCTACTTAGAGAAAGGGGCAACATCTCAAGTTCAGCGGTCTGGCGTCCACCTGGAGAAAAGGAAAGCATCTCAAATATAGTCCATGTTCAGCAGTCAAGCATCCACCTGGAAAAAGGAAAACATCTCAAAGTTCAATTCGAGTTCAGCCATCAGGCATCCATCTGGAGAAAAAGGAAAGCATCTCAGAATATAGTTCAAGTTTTGGAAGTCAGGCGTCCCCCTGGAAAAAGGGAAAACATCTCAGATTACAATTCAAGTCTGCAACAAAGGGACTTCACCGGGAGAATACAAGTCAGCATGGCAACAAGAGCTGCAGAATCAAGTTTGAAGACATACATAGGTTTTGTAATTCATAGATCATAGTTTAGTCTAGATTCTTTTTATTTTTGTCATAGTGTAATAAGGGGTTTCAATAAGTAGTAGTAGCAGCAGCAACAACAACAGTGAAATCACAGCTTCAGGGTAGTCCCAGTTACCAAACATTCCTGAAGTACACTGGCCTGATTCCTTTTTAGCCAAGGATGTGTAGGCAGCCTCAGAAGCAGGGTGCGGTCAAATCTTTCAAAAAATGCATCCCACAGAGTATTTAAACGGGCAAAAATCGCTCGTATCCGCTCACTTTATCTTTGCATGAAAACTCTTCGTGTTTTCGAGCAAAAAGGGGCAGCTGTGAGCATGTGATTTTTTCCCTATATGAATTACTCCCATAAATTCAAGATAATGAATTTCTTTTCATTATTTGTAATTTTGTGGATTTTTGTGGTATTTTTGTTAATTGTTATTTTTTTCTGTGCATTTTAATTAATGAAAAATACAAAAAAAAAAAAAAAAAANAAAAAAGAAAATCACAAAAATAGTTTAATTTGCACTTTTAGTTTTAACTTTTATTTTGGGTTAGTTCTTCTTTTAATTTATTTTTAATTAATTGTGTTAATTATCACTTAGGTATAATTAGTATTTTTGTTTATTAATTAGGTTCTAGGAAATTAATTTAGGAAGTAATTTAATTTTGAAAAAAAAGAAGAAGAAGAAAACAAAGGAATTTAGAAAACTTTATTAAAAAGAAAAAAGAGAACAAAAGGTAGAAAAAGCTAGATTTTGGGCTGCTCTAAATTAATTCATCCAAACCCAATGAGAGTTCCCTCACCCTAGCCCAACTGCGCCCAAACCCCGGCCTAAATTACCTTAACCCGACCCATTCTCCACAAATATACAGACGGATACATATAGAGACCCAAAACTCAAAATCCCTAATCTAGGCGCGGTTGTTCATCGTATCCTTCATGTCAGATCCGCGTTCAATTCGCCAAATCATAGGCGAGTGTACTCAAATTCACCCCGCGCTTCCCCCGCTCTCCTTGTCACCACAGTGTAACGGTTTCTAACAAATAGAAGATTCCTTTTAGATATTTTTGCGCGTTGCTTAGCTCCTGATCAATTTGCTGGATAAATGGGGGTCGTGGATGGATGAAAATCAATCCTTGCCCTCCATCTGTCCCAGAGGCTATATAAGACGAGGATTCTGGGGATTTAGGGGGGATTTTGTTTTTGGGAAAAAAGGATTTGAGGGAGAGTTCTTCTTTCATTGCTCTTGATTTCTGGTATTAGAACATAGATGAAAGATTGAGGACTGAGTTCTCGTTTTTCCTTGTGAATTTTTTATTCCATCCTCTTCTCTATTTGAAAAATGATAAAGATTTTCGAGTATTTCGTTTGTTCATAGTTTGCTTCGTAAATCAAAAAATTTAAAAATAAAAAAAAAAGGGTTTCTGTTTTCTTCCTCTGGTTCTTGTTCAAAGCTGAGTTGATTTAAACGAGCTCGTCGCTATTGAAGTTGTTGTTCTAGTTCGAAAGTTGATGTTTTCCATTTCTGTTTAGAGGTCCTGGTTGAGTTCTTTGTTGCGGATTCATCCGATTCATGTCATTTCGATTGCTGTAATTTACTGAAAGATCAATTGGAAACTTTGACAGGTTCATCTCGTTCTCTTATCTTTTGTATTAGAGTTGGCATCCTGATGATTCTCTGTTATAAGCATAAAACTCGAAAATCCGGAATGACCTTGCTATATTAAAAGTTTAAATGTTTCTGTTTTTCACTCTCTAATGCTTGATTGTTTTATCCAGTGTGTTTGTGTATTGACATATTGTTAGATTATGTGAGGTCTTTATGATTTGAGATAATATTAGCTATATCCCTATCTTCTGCTCTTTTATTGAGAGCCTGAGATGGACACTAAAATAGGGAACTTGGTGCTTTGGCTTGACAGATTCAATTGTACCTTTCTACTATTGGATATGCTTATATGTTAATTTAAACTACGTGTCAAAGCTGGAATTTGTAACTGTGTAATGGAAATTCTCAAAAATTCAATGATGCAAGTGGCTTTGCATTTCAGCAATGAGTATTTGCATTTGTGCAGTAAGTCATGTTAGTGTTATTTTAAAAAGGGAAACTCATATTAAGCTTTCCCATGATTCAGCCATTTGAATTCCCCTCTCAATACCCCTGAGTGTTAGTTGTTGTTGTCGTGCCTTGTGTGAAACTGATACTAGTCTCATGAAGCTCTATGATAGAAAATTGCCCTTTAGATGTCATTGATTTGAGTTGAATATTCAAGGTCATAGTTAGATTTCTATACATCTAAGGGTCGTTCTTATTCCGTTTGTTTTGAAGTTGTATCTGTGGTTAGCTTAGCTTCATCTTTCCAAGTTGTTGAAATTTGATTGTTGCTAGAACGATAAATAGTGAGACATCTCGTTTGCAATTTTTGAATGAACATTCGAGTAGAACTCTAATTTGTGTGCAGAATTGAGTCTTGGTTCATCCAGCAAATGAGATAATCCTTTCTCTTGATCGTATATTTGTTGCTGATTTGCAGATTCTAAGCAGTACATAAACATTAAAACCACACAGCAGAACTCTGAGAGATTGTTGTTTATCTTGTCCTAATTTATCAATCATATTTAAAGATTTTTAAGTTCTTTTCGTTGACGGGTATATAGGTTAAACTACATCAATTGTTTTTTTTGTACTATCACTGTATAAGTAGTAAGCATGTATTGTTTTTCTGAATCTATTTTTTTTCTAAGTTCAAACAAATTCTGAATTTTATTAACAGTGCTTGATTCAGTGTGATACTTTGATCAGTTTGATATGGTAGTACACCATTAGAAAGTTTTTTTTTCCAAGGAAATTTATCCCCAATTGACCCTAGCAACAGTAACTATATAGAAGCTAAGGTTGTCTGTACTGTCTGAGAGCTCAATTTGGATAATTTCATATAGTTCGAGGTGCGCCATGACAAATAAAAAGCTCAAAATGCATGGCCCTCGCTTAAGTAATTTTAAATTCTTAGAATTCGAGGCGTGCCACCTAGTAGAATTTCCATGGCCCTCGCAAAGTTGCAAATGAGTAGTTGCCTTAGGCGCATCCTTTTAATAATTTACCTCCCTAAACTCGGGTGCGCATTTATGTGACCCAAATGCAAATCTTACAATGTTAGATAAAAATATTGCGGATTGTGGGTGCATTTATGTGACGTGTTTCAAGACGTATTTTTGCTAACATTGAATCTTTCTTAAAATTAATCAAACAAAGTGGTTATAAAGTTAAAATTGCACATAGGATTAAACATGTTTGAAATAAGATAATTAGGCCAATAATAATAGTTGAGCGACCGTGCTAGAACCACGGAACTTGGGAGTGCCTAACACCTTCTCCCGGGTTAACAGAATTCCTTATCCGGGTTTCTGGTTTGCGGACTGTAATATAGAGTCAACCCTTTCCTCAATTCGTGATTTGAACCGGTGACTTGGGACACCATAAATCTCTCAAGTGGCGACTCTAAATTCCTTTAATAATATAATCCCGTTTCGATTGTCCTTTAATTGAAAAAACTCTCTTATATACCCTTTCGGGGGTATAGAAAAAAGGAGGTGTGATAGGTGCTAAATTGGTTTCCTAATAGTTAGAACTCTCGGGACTGTGATTGGAAGTCGTGAGTTCAATTTTTTTTCACTTTTAATGGAATGTTTTGCAGTCCATTTGTGCTGGCCTATATTGCTATTGATTTATGGAATTTGGATGAATAAAAAAGCATGGAGAAATATCACATGTGGTATGGTAGTAGGTTGGTATCTCATCGTCGCAGTTTCAGGCTAATTGATAATTTGTTGATTGGGTATGCTATGGTATATTTGGAGTTTTTGTCATATTGAAGGTCCCAAATTGTAATAGGTTGGTTTTGAGTTACTGATTGTATTGTGTTTGTATCTCGCCTATAGTAGGCTTGAGGGAGTAGTAAAATCAGGGGAAATGCTGCCCGTTTTATTTTAGAATCGAGTTATCATTTGAGATACATAATATACTAGCACCATCTAAGACCTACATGTATTTCTTTGTTTTAGGGTTGGCGTGCTAGTTTTTATAAGCTTGTTGTTGAGTTGCATTGACGGCTTGAGGTATGTCGAGGTTTTCCTTCCTTTCCTTTTGTCATGATCCATATGACACAATGAAGCGAGCAAGCACGCAACTTTCACAAATGATTATATTCTTAGAAGTACTAGGGTTGCCTATGTTCTGGATTCCCCATATGTCCTATTATAATATCGTCTGTTCATAGATCTCATGAACAAATTGAAGTTTTCTATTTAGAATAGAAAATTAAATTATATCTTTTGGTATATATATATTTTATTTAAAAGGTGTATATAAGATATAATATTAATAAAGACTTGTTATTATATCCAAATTTGAATTGGATTAATTAACGTGGAAAGTCAATATGGACTTGTCACGACCCAAATTCCACTAAGGGTCGTGACGGTGCCGAACATCACTGTCAGACAAGCTAACCAAAATATTTAAATAAATTCTCGTTTTAATAACTTTGAAAATTATGATTTTCCTTCAACTTTTACTAGTAAAAGATAATCGTTTCAAATCAAATATGAATGTTAAGAAGTTAATACAAGATACCCCATAGTCATCCCAGAACCCGGTGTCACAAGTGCATGAGCATTTATTACAGAATTAAATGAAGCACAGTAACTGTCCGTAATACAAAGTGGACAGAAATGAAAAACACGGTGAAATACTCTGAAGGGGACTCTGTTGACTGAGGGTCGTCTCGATAAATGCAGCTTACCTAAGTATCCCTATCAACCATGACGCTATGCCACTAAGCCACTAGCCACATATGAACCTGTGCAACAAAGTTGCACTGTAACTATAGTATGAGTACAGAAACAACGTGTGTCCAATGAGTATCCCGTCTAATCTCGAAGAAGTAGAGACGAGAGGTCGACTTCGACACTTACTAATAGTCCGCTAATAATATAGTAAAAGTGTGAGGAATTCATGGACTTCATAAAGCAAAATTTAACTCATAGAGCCGGAAAGCATGTAAACAAATTCTCAAATAATAAAGGATCTCCAAAGATTTACTTTTCATTATCTTTATCAATTATCTCTTGCCAGGAAGGGCAATTATCAACACTTAAAATTCTCGGACAAGCAATACAAGGATGCGCTTATCATGCTAAAGTCGTACGGACCGATCCAACATAAATGTAAAAATGTGTACTGCCGAGGGTCGAACGGTGCAAACCATAGATGCATCTACTACCCCGCTCGCGAATCATAAATGAGAATAAACAATTACACTGCTCGTGAATCATACATGCGACGCATGTACACATATAAATACATGCTCAAACTGCCAATTAAGAATTTATCGGGGAACATTTATCCGAATAAAAGCCAATTCTCTTTTAACGATTTAAGAAAATGAAGTTTAATCCCTTTAGAAATGCATTTACCAACTCGATAGGATCTAAAAAATTCAACTGTCAATAAGATTACAGATATTCCAAGCATAAAATGCTTTTGGGTCCTAGACTACCCGGACTCTCGTCACCTCATTTATATGTAGCCCACCACAAATAGGAGCACATAACCAAGGTTAGAAAGGAGACTCACCTCGCTCCGAAAGTCCATAACCGACAACCCACGCCCTTCTGAAGACTCGAATCGATGCACAATGCTCCAAAACTAGACAATAATTATGCAAATCCATTAATATATGTCCAATTACTCATAACAATCAAATTTATAACAATTCCTAACCCCGATCGTAAAGTTGACAAAAATACCATCGGGCCCACGTGCCCGGATTCCGAAATTTTGTAAAGATTATGTTTACCCATACCCTCATGAACTCAAATATATAATTTAATCTCAATTTCATACCCAAAATCGTGGTCAAAATCCAAAATATCCATTTTCTAGGTTTTCCCTCAGAACCCAAGTTTCTACCAATTTTCATGCTCAAATCCAAAACAAAACCATGTATTTAACATCTAATGAGTGAGAACAACTTACCTTGACATAGATAAAGAAAATCTCTCTTCCAAAACCTCCAAAATCGTCCAACTCGAAGTGAAAATGGGTGGAAATGAACCAAAACTTAATTTTTAAAGAGAGCTCACTGCCTCCAGTCATTTCGCACCTGCGGTCGCTTGACCGCTTCTGCGGTCCCGCAGGTGCCAATCAAATGCCACTACGGCAGTTCGGGGCTCCCAACCCATTTCCTCTTCTGCGCTCCTTCTTCCGCAGGTGTGGTCCTGCTTCGACGGTGACTTGACCGCATCTGTGTTCCTAGACTTCACCCTTCACCACGGCATCTGCGCCCCTTTGGCCGCTCTTGCGGCTCTGCACCTGCGGCCAAAACCTCACAGGTGCGTTTATACCAGATATCAGCTGCTTGAGCTACACCTTCCAACCCCAATTCAATCTGTTAACCATGCAGAATTCATACGAGGCCTTCGGGACCCCGTCCAATCACACCAACCAGTCCCAAAATACATTACGTACTTTCTCGAGGCGACATATCATATCAAAAAAGGCTAAAATCATGAATCAACCTCCAATCCAAGCTTAATGAACATTAGAATCTCAAACTTCTACATTCGATGCCGAAACCTATCAAATCACGTCTGATTGACCTCAAATTTTGTACACAAGTCATATTCAACATTACGGACCTAGTCCAACTTCCAGGATCAGAATGCGATCCCGATATCAAAAAGTCCACTTCCAGTAAACTTCTCAAAACCTTCAAATTTCTATGTTTAGCTAAATGACCTACGGACCTCCGAATTCACTTTCGATCGCGCTCTCAATACCATAATCACTATACGGAGATATTCCCAGGCTTAGAATCCCAAACAGACATCTATAGCATTGAAATGCACTTCAACCCAAAATTTTGAAATTCTTCCAAAAATGCTAACTTCCACCATAGGCGCCTAAACGCTCTCCGGTCACCCATAATTCGATCCAGACATACGCCCAAGTCCGAAATTATCATACGAACATGCTGGAACCTTAAAATCCCAATGCTGAGGACGTTTCCTCAAAAAATATAATCCTAGTCAATTCTTCCAACTTAAAGCTTCCGAAATGGGAATTTTCTTTCCATATCAATTCCAAACTTCCTAAAATTCAATTCCGACCACGCGTACAAGTCATAATACCTAAAGTGAAGCTACTCACGGCCTCAAACATGCTAAGAACTGCGGTGGAGTTGTCCAAAATCACTATTAAACACCCTGTGCACCTACCCGTGCTACCACAACTCAGTTGAGCACATTTGCTCGAGCAAATCTACAGATATTCTCTTTTATTCAAATAAATGAGCCTTAGAGCCCAGTTTCAACATCCGAAATTCCTTGTCGGGGCTGCTTCCAATATAAGAACACTGTATCAATCACTACACAATGTACCAGAACATGACTGCATACCCTTGCCGAATTCTTACCATGCACCACATCATCTACATGACCATAATATCATTCTCTCATCATAATAACCAACATTCCCCGAATCTGATGCTCACGACGCACCTCATGATATATATACGTCTTATTCCAACTCTCAAAATACCGCCACGAAAGAATAGATGTGTAGAAATTTATAACAAACTGCCAAGTCAACAAATCATTGAGTCTATACTTCTAACAAGTACCATTACCTCATTCTGAACCAACTATTGATCTTTGCTCTTTAATATATTTCATATAATCCGACTGCACTGATCATAGATCCAATAATCTCGTCACAACCATTATGAATTGCTAAGGCAATAAGCCACCTCAGTCATGATCAAAAGTCCCATATGATGTCGTAACGTGCCAATAGGCTGTAAGGTCTAACGTGATACATAAGGAAAATCAAATCAGGAAGGGACTACTCAACTCACATGACTAATATGAACTTTTCTCAGAAAATGCGAAACAAAACACATAAAAACATGTATAGGGAATTGTACTCAACATCACACTGTTGCGGCGTGCAACTCGATCCAAACACATACCCATGGTGGCGTGCCACCTGATCCACACATAAACTTTACATAAGGAGATACATACCGAGCTAAATTGCTCATTACAATAAAATACCGAATATCGGTCACAAGCACGCTAACTGCATAATATCATCCCTGGGGAGACATATAGCGCCATATGCTACAAAACTCAAGGACAACTAAGGTGCGATATACGATCTGAATCTCTAGAGCCATCATGCTCATATAACATCATCTCTACGCAGAAACTCAACACATAAGAAATTTACCAAGATATATCACAACTCATACGGCATAATATATCATTACATGAAATAGCTGACGATGAAATATTACCCCGACTACTTTTCCATAAGGAGCGCATTGCGGGAATGAACATATCTAGGATGATATAGAGCACATGTTCATATTTAGATCTATCCACAGACCTCAAGCTGATTCTGATTACACTAACTAGGCTAATAATCTTTCAAAGGTCCGTAATAACTCCCTTTTTATTATAACACACAAGAACAACCATCGTAACTGGAGTAATCCTCCACGGTTCGTAACCCAATAAACCGAGTTCCCTCCAAGCATCAATTCTCAATTTAACAACATCACCACAATCTTCACACTTTGTTTAACTTTTCAATCAATCAAGTGGCTATATGCCACACCAATAAAACCTTCTCGGGGGGCATGCTCCCATAACTTTCCATAACAGATAACAGGTTTGTACATCCAAACCACCGGCCGAACTAACACTGAAAAGCGATCAAGAATCCTTAACAGGATGCAAAGCTTTTTTCACAAAACACCAATCTCAGGTGACGCTGAAGACAATGCAAACTTACTTTAAACTTCGAAAATCCTTTCCTGGTCATCTGAGATAGTGACATCCTTGTCAACACCAAACTGCATCCTTGATCCTCACTTCAAATTCCATACCACTCACTGCACCCAACATGCCAATATACGATAGAACACGATTTCATCATTACTCCAAAACCACTAATAGATTAACACTTCACCATATAAAATATTTTCACTTAACTCACTTGAGGAGAACCATGGCAACACACAGGTGAATTCTTATAACCGTAGAATATGCAAATCTCTAAGTAGTGGTCTAAGACACCATGGCCCTTCCGGGATCCTCCTACACATAACATGCCATAACAGTGGGATATTTCTGAATAACATCAATTACGAAAGCCGACAAGCCTCACACGTACTGTCAAAAATCACTTACATAACTTGATCATGCTGAGAGAACTGATCACTACCACCAATATTCCAATTCAACTATAGTTAACGAGTATATCTTCTTCCAATTTATCCTTGATTGCCTTAGAAATAATAACTCCATTCAACACATAACACACTCTATCTGTACTCATCCCGAATGACTGTGAATCACGAGACCATGTTGTCTCAAATCCCATGAACCATTTCATCCCCCCCCCCCCAAATGCTACGCTGCAAGTGAAAACATCATAGAGCATTATGGGCCTATTCTCATAAACTGCTACAAATCTTGATTCTTAATCATACCTATAGTCTTGAAATAATTAGGCACCACACTTTACCCATTTAAATCCATTAGGACCGTTGTTGAGAGCCACCCGATCTGACTTGGCCCCGAATATAATCAACTCCATAAATCTTCTAGCACATGAATACCCTCTTAATGAAGCACCCAACAGAATCACTTCCCTTGAAACCCGCATCTATCCAATGCATAAATCCTGAATATTTCCCTAAGTCTGAACATGAGCCAATAAGGCCAACCATAACACACCTTTAACTATTCCTTTGCTCAAATTACCACTTATGTTCTTTTCCCGTAGCTGAGATAACCCATTATATGCTAATAACTAGAAACCTCACAAGAAGTTAATCATGCAACCCAATCATAGGCGATGGGACTCTCCCACTGAGCTTGAAGCCACTGTTACACAACTTTGGAATTCACCAGGATTTTTATCTCTTATTGAAATAACCTTGATCAATCGCCGCCAAAATTCTCGGAATCTTTCTTTAAAACCCCTTTTTACACTCTGAATCATGAACCACACTCACACGACTAATCTCATTTTTTATATAACCAACAGAATTCTTCACAGAAGCTTCGCCAACCATGCGACCGCCAATCTGCTCACTAGAGATAACCCACCTAAGCCCGTGCTCATTAATCAACTGCACAAGTCCATTCACTCCTCGCGGACATCAACTAGATATTCGATAATATCCTCCACTTCAAAGTTATGTTGTACCCTCCTTCATATTAAGCAGCTCATTTCCATCATATCAAGTCTCCCGCTTAATATCAAGTACCCTCACTTCTTTAAGAAACTACTCGACCTCAACTTCTTACACCAGGCCTTATGGAAGTTTAACCACTGCATGACACTTCCCACATGTCCTTCCTCATCCTTTGCTACTCAACTAATCCCTTAGATGAAAATTTAACTCGGTAGTGTTTAAACCAATTGACCGCTACTCACTTTTAGACCTTTCCAAAGATCATTTTTATCGAGCCGTCAGTATTAGGAATACACATTAAATCATGAACCACCATACCCCGCGATATCTAATAGTCGCTTCTCTAATATTATTTCACAATATTTTACCCCAAATGCGAATAATAGAAGACCATAACACCGGCGAACTTAACATATTCAATCATGGACGACGACACTACATCGCAGATAAAAATTCCACCACGCTTGAAAATACCAAGTCTTGTAGGGCAATTGTTTTTCCTCCACCGGAAATGAAATGTCAAATCTCTAAATTGTGCATTGAGTAGACTTTCTTTCAAATCATTCACCGGCCTGACACATAGGAAAGTATCCTACCATCAAGTCAATATTGTGCGATATCCAATTGTGAGCATCATAGCAACCTGTGCATAGCCTCCAAGCTCTTAGAAGCACAACTACCGAGCCGAAATGATAGAAAATTCCTTTCGCAAGGCGATGACAATAGCCCAACTAACTATACCAGGAGAAACATCCAGCACCACATCTATAGTACCCTTATAATTCCTCAATTCTCGATATATAACAAGTGGTTCACATTGCGTAAGATTGAGGAGAAAGGAAACAAGAGCAGAAGCCTCAAGGAATCAAATTGCACGATGAGGAAATCAAGAAGGGAAGTACTCCTAACAGCCATGTAGCCTCCCGAAGATAAGTACAGACGTCTCTGTACCGATCCGCGAGACTCTACTAGACTTGCTCATGACTCGTGGGACCTAAGGGAACCTAGTACTCTGATACCATGTTATCACGACCCAAATTCCACTAAGGGTCGTGATTGCGCCGGACACCGCTTTCAGGCAAGCCAACCAAAATAATTAATTAAAATCTCGTTTTAATAACTTTGAAAACTATGATTTTCCTTCAATTTTACCATTAAAAGATGATCGTTTCAAATCAAATATGAATGTTAAGAAGTTAAAACAAGATACCCCATAATCATCCCAGAACGTGGTATCACAAGTGCATGAGCATTTATTAGGGAATGAAATAAAACACAGTAACTGTCCGTAATACAAAGTGGATAGAAATGAAAAACACAGTAAAATACTCTGAAGGGGACTCTGCTGGCTGCAGGTTGTCTTGATAAATGCAGCTCACCTAAGTCTACGTATCAACCATGTCGCCATGATACTAAGCCACTAACCACATATGAACCTGTGCAACAAAAATGCACAACAAGTGTAGTATGAGTACGAAAATAACGTGTGCCCAATGAGTATCCCATCTAATCTCGAAGAAGTAGAGACGACAGGTCAACTTCAAAACTTACTAATGGTTCTCTGATAATATAGTAAAAGTGTGAGGAAGTCATGGACTTCATGAAGAAAATTTTAACTCATAGAGCCGGACAGCAGGTAAAAAACTTCTCAAAAGATAAAGGATTTCCAAAGATTTAATTTTTATTATCTTTATCAATTATCTCTTGCTAGAAAGGGAAATTATTAACACTTAAAATTCTCAGTCAAGCAATACAAGCATGCGCATATCATGCCAAGGTCGTACGGCCCAATACAACATAAATGTAAAAATGTGCATTGTTGAGTGTCGAACGTCGCAAACCATAGATGCATCGATTACCCCGCTCGCGAATCATACATGCGACATGGTCAAATTTAAATAAACAATCACCTTGCTCGCGAATCATACATGCGACACAGGTACACATAGAAATACATGCTCAAACAGCAAATTAAGAATTTATCGGGGAATATTTATCCAAATAAAAGCCAATTCTCTTTAAAGGATTTAAGAAAATGATGTTTAGTCCTTTTAAAAATGCATTTAACAATTGGATAGGATTTAAGAAATTCAACTGTCAATAAGATTATAGATATACCAAGTATAGAATGCTTTTGGGTCCTAGACTAACTGGACTTACACATATTAGTAGCTACACACGGACTCTCGTCACCTCGTGCGTATGTAGCCCCACAAATAGGATCACATAACAAAGTATTTTACCTATGGGGACAATTCCTTCTTACAAGGTTAGAAAAGGACTATCACCTTGCTCCGAAGATCTATAACCGGCAATCCACGCCCTTCCCTAGACTCGAATCGATGCACAATGCTCCAAAACTAGCCAATAATTATGCAAATCCATTAATATATGTCCAATTACTCATTACAATCCAATTTATAACAATTCCTAACCCCGATCGAAGAGTTGACAAAAGTGCTCTCAGGCCCACGTGCCCGGATTTCCAATTTTTTGAAGATTAAGTTTACCCATAGCCTCTCGAACTCAAATATATAATTTACTCTCAATTTTATACCCAAAATCGTGGTCAAAATCAAAATATCCATTTTCTAGGTTTTTCCTCACACCGCAAGTTTCTACCAATTTTCAAGCTCATATCCGAAATAAAACCATGTATTTAACGACTAATGAGTGCGAATAACTTACCTTAATATAGATGAAGAAAATCTCTCTTCCAAAAGTTCCAAAATCGTCCAACCCGAAGTGAAAATGGGTGGAAATGAACCAAAACTCGATTTTAAAAGAGAGCTCACTACCTCCAGTCCTTTCGCAACTGCAGTCTCTTTACAGCTTCTTCAAGTGTGGACCAAGTGCCGCTTCGGCGGTCGGGGCTCCAAGCCCATTTCTACTTTTGCGCTCCTTCTTCTGCAGGTGCGGTCCTGCTTCTGTTGTGAACTGACCGCATTTGCGGTCTCATCTTTCACCCGTCACCACCGCATCTTTGGTCCATTGGCCGCTTCTGCATCTCCGCACCTGCAGCCAAAACATCGCAAGTATGGTTATACCAAATATCAGCTGCTTCAGCTATTCTTTCCAACCCCAATATAATCCGTTAACCCCCCAGAATTCATTTGAGGCCCCCGGAACCCCGTCCAATCACACCAACAATTCCTAAATTACATTATGGACTTGCTCGAGGCCTCAAATCATATCAAACCAGTCTAAAATCATGAATCAACCTCCAATCCAAGCTTAATGAACTTTAGAAGTTCAAACTTCTACATTTGATGCCGAAACCTATCAAATCACTTTCGATTGACCTCAAATTTTGCACACTAGTTATACTCAACATTACGGACCTACTCCAACTTCTGGAATCGAAATTTGACTTCAATATCCTAAAGTCCACTTCCGGACAAACTTCTCTAAACCTTCAAATTTCTATATTTACCTAAATGACTCCAAAATGACCTACAGACCTCCGAATTCACTTTTGATCGTGCTCCAAATATAGGAATCACCATACGGAACTATTTCGAGGCTCAGAATCCCAAATGGACATGATAGCATTGAAATGCACTTCTACCCAAATTTATGAAATTCTTCCAAAAATGCTAACTTCCACAATAGGTAACAAAACGCTCTCGGGTCACCCAAAATCCGATCTGGGCATATGTCCAAGTCCGAAATCATCATACAAACCTGCTAGAAACTTTAAATCCTGATTACTAGGTCATTTAATCAAAAATCCAATCCTAGTATTTCTTCCGACTTAAAGCTTCCAAAATAGGAATTTTCTTTCCAAATCAATTCCAAACTTTCCAAAATTCAATTCTGACCACGCATACAAGTCATAATAACTAAAGCGAAGCTGATCATGGCCTCAAACTGCCGAACAGTGTGCTAGAGCTCAAAACGACCGGTCGGGTCGTTACAGGACTTGTCAACAACTTTCAACCCATTTGATATGGGAGTTCAAAAAATTTTGTAGAAAAATATTGATAAGATGAATTCAGTTTTGAATTGGATTAGACTTGGAAAGTCCACTTAAAGGACTAGCCACGACCATCAGCCGAATTAATATTTTCAATGGAAAAGTTTACAAAGTTTATTTTTGGAATAAATTTTTATCCTAAGTAAATCATTATCTCAACTAAATAGAAAAGAGGTTTATAAGTAATGCTATACACAGAGTGATGGAGAAAATTTGCCAGAGTAATTCTTGTTTTTTTAGCAAACAGGATCTATATATATATTAATAACTAAGGAATGCCTAGTACATGTTTATCATAAGATGTGCCACGAGGGATACACTTGTTACCTAAGCTTGACAACAATTTACAGCATCAAAAGATAAGAGTTTTTCATGAGTTGTAATTTCAAGTCTTTCACTATCTACAAAATCTATTACATCACTTGTAGGTTCAACAAAAACATTTTTGCTGATCTTTTGGGCATTCTTCTTCTAGCTATTCCAGAAACTTGATTATCCATGTCCAGGCATTTTTTGGCTAGTTGATGAGCAGTTCTATTCCCCTGCCGGAAGATGTGCTGGAGGGTAACCTTCTGTTGGTGCATTAACCAAGTACAATCATGAACAACCTTATTAAATACACTCTTGCCTTCATGTATTGCCTGAATTACCTCTGAGCAGTCCGTCTATATTTCAAGTGGGAAGAGTTTTCACTCCTTTGTTGTTTTGAGTCCCTCTCCTAGGGCTTTTAATTCAGTTGCTAGCGAACTATTAACATGAGATAATTTAGTAAAACCAACGACCCAACTACCATTTGAATTTCTGAAAACACCACCTAAGCCACAATGATGGTTATAGTTAATGAAACAGGCATCATGTAAGGCCTCGTGAAATCCGTACTCAAAAACCCGGATCCCGTGGTGCCAAGTTTGGAGCATGTATTAGATATTCATAAATATACCTCACGGCGAGCTTGCGAGCCGCGGAGCGGACCTTTTAGGATTGAATAATGCATTAAAAATTCAAGATTTAAGTTTCCAAAAAAATGCAAAAAATGCGGTCCAGAATGCGGCTGCAAATCACGTATGCAGACCGCATATCTGCCGCGGAGTTAGTCAGAATGTTAGTTGAAATTTAAATCAGGTATGCGGTCGCATAATCGAAATGCGGACCGCATAGTCGCCGCATAATTTCCTTTGAATTTTGTGAGGGTCAGTTCTGTTGTGCACTTTGCGACCGCAAAACGTGAATGCGGACCACATTTCTACCGCAGACTCAGTCAGAGTGTCCAGTTTCTGGGGAGCATTTTGCGGTCCATTATGCGAACCGCATGTTTACTCTGCGATCGCAAATGCGATCGCATATTTGACTCGGGGCTCCAATTTTCTAATTTTTAACCCGACCTCCCTGTCGATATATCCGGTGTTATAGCTCATTTTAAGCATCTTTCTGAACATTTCTAGAGGGAGAGAGAGGGTTTTAAGAGAGGGAAAGTCTCCCCATAAAATTGCTCCATGAGATATGGCTAAATCCTTGAAGAAAATCAAGTGAAGACCCCTAGACCTTCATCTCAAGAGGTAAGACTTCATCACCCCAACTCTTATTTTTATTATTATTCTCAGATATAAGGGGCCACTAGTGAGGTGATTCATGGGTATAACAATGGATTCCTTACATGCATATCAAACCTTAGAGTAGCGGGAGGTGGTGAATTAAAGAGGGGTACAAAATGATATAAATTGTTGTCAAAAAGAGGCCTAAGATCACATTGCACCTCTAGGGTTTGTCAATATGCTTGAACCAAGCTAGAGTCTCAATCTCATCT
>MU736390.1:7969-26774 GCA_026770625.1 Nicotiana glauca
TCATCATCCTCTGCGGTCATGGTTCTTTAGCTTGTATGGAGTTCCAAGCTCCTTCAGATGGTCTTTCAAAAGTTTTTCATGTATGAATTTCCTTTTTTGATATTGCATCCATCTTTCATCAAGCTCCCTATTTTTCTTGAGGCACTCTTCCAACTCATCTACATCTAGATGAAACATGTTTCCAGAAAAAAAAACAATTAAAGTTATAAGGGCCTCACGTTTGGTTCTCTCAAGAATGGTCACCCAAACGCTCGTGTACCACTCTTAGATTGGCTTTTGTCACTCTTTTGGTCTCACCCCTCAAGCCTTTACTGTGGTTGGTGTATACCAAAAGTTGTAAACAAACTCAACAAGTAGCTCACCAGTTATCTTTTTACTTCGGCTTGGGAATAGAGTTTATGTTCAACAAAGAAGTACAACTAAAGCAAACTGACTGGAACCAACAAATTCACAATGAAATTAAAGAGAGGCTAAAATAAGAGGCAGAAATTGAAAAAGTGCTCACAGAAGACATTGTTAAGATCTTATTACTCTATGAAAGTAGTGAGAACTATGAATGTTGATGATTAAGAATGGTATGAAATTAAAGAAAAGCAGGTTACATCAAAACATACTTCAGCTTCACAAAAAATAAAGTTTAGAGAAGTTATAGTTATGCTGCTCTCTTAGCCCAAAGGGTGCGATCGCAACATTAAAGGCAGCTGAAAGACGGAGGTACTGGAACTCAGATTCAAGATATGTTGCGTTCGCAGCTTGGTCACTGCGATCAGAATGTTAGCAATCTTACTAATGTTGCAATCTCTGAACACGAACTGCAATCATGGTTATATGCTGGATGAACTTCTGAATTGTCAGGACAAATTTTGCTAGAAGGGGTGCGGTTTCTTGAGGAAGGTGTGTAGCTGACCAAAAGGGTTGTTGGGGAATTTCTATAATGCTGCAACTACGGTCAGGAGGCTGTAACCACAGCTGTTCTTTGGATGGAATTCTGAAGCTTTCTAGAGCAAAACGAACTGAATGGTATAACTGATTTCTGGCAAGAACTTTCAGACTAAGAAATTTTGATAAAATCCCCAACTAGACTCAAACGTATCCCACATGAGGCGAAACATGAAATATAAGGCTGAACACTGAACCTAACAATACACCCTCATAATTCCATCATTTTTTTTCAAAATTTCATTTTTTTTGTGTGTGTAAATAAAATGGATTCAAATGAATGGAGCTGGTGTATAGAATACTTACCCACACCAAAGCTCTGGTATGAAGTGATGGCGGAAAGAGTATGTAGATAACATACAAACAATGGAAAGCAATAAGGAGATAGAAGCTAGACCCAAACTGAAATTCAAATAGGCAATGCACAGTTCAGGGAAGTGGACAGTATGATTTGGAGAGGAATGTTTTGAAGTTCATAGTAAGTCTTTCTATTGCCACCTCAATTTGCACGCGAGTTCATAACCCTGTGTTGGAAACATTGCGGAAATTGAGGAACCCAAAAAAGGTGGTATTCTTCACAGGGTGTGTGACATTTTTTTTGGGGGGGGGGGGGGTCATTTAGACAGCCGACAACCTTAGAGTAGAAAATCCTCCGTGGTTAGATTGTGTTGCATGTGCAAAAGAAATGGGGAGGACACTAACTGCCCTCTACTTCATTATTAATGCGCGTCGAAATTGTGGGTATGATATATTCGATCCTAAAGGTATAGTGAGGTGCTTCGATGCACAGTTGCGGAAATGTGGGCAAGTTGGAAACTGCAATCGGTCAAAAATGCCGCATATACATATATATATATATGTATAGTGTGTGTGTTTATATATATATATATATAATATGGTGTGTGTGTTTGTGTGTGTGTTCATACATATAACATATACGTGGTCTTCAAGGGGCAATTGGTTCTTTCAAGCATAGATGTGAAATATTGTCTAGCTGGATATTGCACAACTAGAGAGTAGTAGGAAGAGGCTATGGAGATTTGCACCTTTTTACATTTTTTGGTTATCATGGGGAAATGAAGAGGAGATATTTGAAGGTGTAGAGAGATCCTTGTCAAGAGTGATGTGTTCCCTTTCCTTTCTGTTATACTTTTGGTGCAAAGTGGACAGGTAAAATATGAGTGTTATCAGTAAATTTATGATTTATACGTTTTGTTCCTATCATACATCTGGAGGTGTGTATCAATAAGTTACTTTGATTTGAAAAAATAAGAAGTAATAGACAAGTGCATTGTCTGAAAACATGTTACTGAATAAACCTTGCAAAATGCTGATAATTGTAGGGGAATCTTTCTGCTGTAGTATGGAAGTTCTGGAATTAGCTTATCCTTTCAGTGGATTGATGATCTAATTTAGGATGCTTTCTCCCTTTTTAAAAATTCTTTTTCCCTTTCACTAGCTTTCTTAGCATGTCGTGTCTGTACTTATGCTTGTGTTTGTTTCTTAATGATAATCTTCTACTTTGTATCAGTGGTTGTTGGATTCATACAACACTCAAATACTTATCATGGTGTTTCTGGCTATAGTGTCTATGCTACTTGCCGGTTTCCTTGCATACCACACCAAACTGTGTGTCACAAATACTACAACAAATGAGGTATTCCTTTTTTGTATTATCTCCAGTAGCTTAGGATGATTTTTTGGTTTTGCTGTGCGGTCTGACTTTTCTTCTCCTTCATAGTATCTGCATTTTCTTTAGAAGTAAGCTTTTGAAACTATGTGTCTACTAACAATGAACTTGTTGTCTTATTACTCAATTTTCTTTTTTTGATAACTGAGAAATCCCCGAGAGCCAGTGGGGCACAGTTCGAAATTTGGTGCCACTTAAATACCAGGTTTTTGTCTTTAGCAGGGTTCGAACCCATGACGTGTGTCTAACCCACACATCACAAGTTACGTTCTTTCCACTAGCCCGAATCCTTGTGGGCCTTGTAATATTATTACGTTTACATGGACATTTTCACCTAAAAGGAAATATGGCTTCTTATCTATCATTGAACAAAGTTCAGGCCAGTTGGAGACCTTGAAATCTCAAAATATTTTGGCAAACAAGAAATAAGAAGTCTGCTCTTTAAGGGGGATCAAGTAAGTAAACACAATTTTGACTGACCAACCTAAAAATAACAAGTTTAAGGACCAGAGGAGCATTATCTCTTAGTCTGATAGCAATCTCTCCTTTTAGTCTTAATTTTGACTAGGCATGAGAAAAAGAAAAGCGAAGAGAAGAAAGGAGGAAGAAGGGGAAAAAGAAAAAGAAAAAAAAGCATTGGGACATCCTAAATCCTAATGATATACCCTATTGATTCAGCATACCTCCAAAATTTTAGGAGTTGAAACAGCAGCAGCAGAAGCTGTTCTTAGCTCTCATCTAAAGCTAAATTTTGCTCGTGTGGACTGCAGACTTTCAAATGGCAAGAATATTTAAACTGGAAGAGGAAAGTCAATGAAGCAAAGGCAAGTGCAGCAGCTCTCAAAGCAAGTTTAGGTGAATTGAACCAGGAAATGATGCCCCCTGTGAGCAAATGGAAGGCCTTCTTTCGGAGGTCCCGTCTGGAAGAAGTGGAGGTGGTTAAGAATAACATTTACGATAAAGGACTACTCCAGAATGTCTCTGAGATTGTAATTCCTCTTTCAACCAGACGTTCATTCATACAGAGGAAATCAAAATCAGGTTAGAATTGTCAGTTGGTGACCCATGTTCCATTGGAGCTTGATAGCTCATCTTGGTCCAAGTCTTTAGTCTAATGGTCATAAACAGAGGAGATTGCTCTAAATGTGAAGTACGCTCGATTCTATCAGAACCTATTACAAGTATCGACAAGTCATCTACCTTTACTCTTGGATGGGCACAGTTAATGCAGTTTAATTGCACGAGGTGAAAGGATTGGACGGGTTCTGAGGAAGGGGTTTAAGTGCCAGTAGTGGTGTTTGCTTCCTTTTATTTGCTGCGGCTGCAGCTGTTGAAGGGAAGTGCTTACTGTTCTTTTTGGTGCATTCTGATTCCCACTGGTGCAGCCTGGGTTTCTTCTCATTTCTAGGATGAACTTCAATCCTACTTTATTTAACTTTTTATAGCTCTTCGCTGCTTAGCAGCAAATTTTTACTAGTAGCATGTAATACGAGGAGAATGAGTGCCTGGTATATGTTGCAATCCAATGTCTCATGTACACCAGCTGTGGAACTGGAACTCCGTAGAATTCAAATAAATTTTGTGCTCATGTAGGAAAAAAATAAGACTTTTGAAACTTGTGGTCTTAGAAGTTTAAGTGGTAAAAGCTTTGTGGGGCCATGACATTTGTGTGGTTATAAAAACTTCTCATTAAGGGTAAAATAGATAAAATGAAGAGTTTAAAGTTGAATTATTTCCAAACATAGAAATGTGTCAATTTTTTGGAATAGACTAAAAAGGAAAGTACTTAATCTAAATTGATATGGAGGAAGTATTTTTTTTCTTTCTTCCATTTATAATTTTCCCTTAGTAATTCTACATAATGGCCTTAATTTGTACTCCAATTTGCCTTCTTTGGTTAAACTATGTCAGTGATTTAGGAATTTCTTATATATATATAAGTATATATATAAAGCAACAAAATAACAAGTAGGACAGTTAAAAGTCTTAATTGGGAGGGGGCATGTAGAACGCAGAGTAAAAAAGAACAGCATGTGCAAAATCACCGAATAGCCTTTCTCCAAAAAGAAACAATAATAATTCAACCAAGTAAATCACCAATCCGATATCCAAGTAAAGCAAAGAAATCAATAATGTCACGATATCACCCTTCGTGTTTTTACAATCAATGCATGACATTACCTTTCGTGCTTTAAACTTCACAATCTCTCAATAAATAATATTGCATGCAAATAAGGCACGGTGACACCTTTCGTGCTTTTCACTCTTCAACGCCAAGCAATGACATTAATCCAAAAATAGCAAAAACAAGGTGGGAAGGTATTCACTTCAATATCAGTGTAATGATAATTCATCCCAGCTTTCAAAATTCCAACAACTCCAAAATAAGCAATAGTATGAAAGTGGATAATTAAAGAAGTAATAATCTAACTATGGCATGGGAAACATAGTCATGGAAGCAACATAATATAATAAAACAATTTCCACCTGCATGCTTAACCCAATAACAATGTATATATACTTGTCACCTTATACGTGCGTGTGCGTCTTCCCCCCCACATAATTCACATAGCAAATAGACCAACAAGTCATAATCCCTCAAATCAAGGTTAACCACAATACTTACCTCACTCCGCAACAAAATCAATGCTCAACCGCGGACTTTCCTTTAGAATAGCCTCCAAACCAATCAAATCTAGCCAAATATAGTTCAAATAATTCAAAATAGATTTTAGAAACTACCCACGAGTGAAAAAGGTTCAATCTTTAATGATTTTGGGAAAAGTCAACAAAAGTCAACCCCATGTTTGCTTGGTCCAAACACGAGATTCGGACCAAAACCCAATTACCCATTCACCCCCGAGCCCGGTTATTTATTTTATTTTGAAATTCGACCTCAATTCTTAAAAATTCCAATTTCTACCTAAATCCCTAATTTCAACCTTGAAAAATCCTAGATTAAAGGTTAAAATCGATGCGTGTTTATGGAAATATAATAAAACAAGTTAAAATTTACTAAGCAATGAAGTTGGGATGAAAATTCTCTTCAAAATAGCCTCTAGGCCGAGCTAAAACTTGAAAATGGTTAAAAATGGTGCAACTCCTGAATTTTTGATGTTTTAATACCTAGGCGTCAGGTGCTCTTCGCGATCGCGAAGCACCTGAGGCGTTCGCGAAGAATAGCGGCGAAAGGACTACACGTTCGTGATATACTCTTCGCGTTCGCAAAGCTTAGCTCCCCGTGGCCTTCGCGTTCGCGAGCCCAAGCCCGCGTTCGCGCAGAGTATCAGACAGACAACCCCCAGATTCCCACAACCCTTCTGAAGGGTAAACCCCACACTACTTTGCGTTCTTGATCCAGTCCCGCACTCATGAAGAAAAACTTCCGCCCACCCCAACTTCCCCTTCGCGATCGCGTAGCATAAGGTACCAGACATAAGGAACAACTGAAAACCATCAACTTCTTGAGTCTGAAATGGTTTATAGCCCATCCAAAACTCACCCGAGCCTCTCGGGCTTCAAACCAAAAACGCACACGAGTGTAATAACATCATATGTAATCCCTCGCGCAAGCAAGATACCAAAATAACACCTAGAACTATGAATCGGACGTCAAAATGTATGAAATTTAAAAGAAAACTTAAGAACTTCTAGAATCACAACCGAGCATGTGAATCCCATCAAACCAACTCCGAGTTGCACCAAATTTTATACACAAGTTTCAAATAGTAAAATGGACATATACCAATTCCCAAAATAAAAAACCGAACTCAGTAGCCATAAAGTGAACCTACGGTCAAACCTAGGAAATTCCAAACCTTCAAATTACTATCTTTCGGCAAAACAAGTCAAATCAACCTAGAAACCTCCGAATTGAATTCTGAGCATACTCCCAAATCCAACATCACGAGATGGATCCACCGGGATCGTCAAAATACCTATCGGGGGTCATTTACACAAAATATTGACCATAGTCAACTCAAGTTGTTTTTAAAGCCAAAAATTATATTTTCTTCAAATTTTTACGCAAAAACTTTTCAGAAAAAGAATCGAAGTGTGCATGCAAATCAAGAAACATAAAATGGAGCTATAGAGGTATTAGAACGCGGAAATAAAGGTTAGTACTCAAAACGACCTATTGGATTGTCACAATGCCACCGTTGTTACTTGGTGAATTGATTGATTAGTAACATGTTTACCATATGTGACTCTCAAAAATAAAACGCGTCATCTTACTCAGTGATTTACTATATTTAAATATTATCGTGTTTTACTTTAAATGATTCTACATTTAATTCGTTAATTTTTCAGATGTTTTACTTTACTTAAAAAATTATTTTACCTTACCTTAATTGATTTCTAAACTAAACTTCTTTTCCCATTTGATACTCTATATTTTATAAATTGTAATTTATTTTAATTTATTTGACTTCTAAAATAAACCTGTTATCTCATTTGACGCCTTACTTTATTCGAAATAATTATTTTGCCTTATTTTATTTAAATAAATCTTTCGAACTTTTTTATTTGGCAATTGACATAGATACAATGTACGTGGTAGCACGTGAAATTTTTCATGCAAATGTGATTGATAGTGTGGGCACGAGGTGGTGTGTAAGATCTGGGGTAGTGGCTTATGATTTGTAAGTTTGAGGTGTGGTGCCTCAGGAAAATTCTTGTTGTAAGTCATGCATTAGGAACAATTTGATTACTTGAATTGTCATTTGTTCCTTAAATGATTTCATTCATACCTTATCGGTGTTCTGATTATATTGGTGCTTTGTTACCCATTTACTTCTTGTTGCCATTTGTGTTTCTATTATTCCATTGTTGGTTTTATATTAATAATCTTTTCGTTGTTAGACTTACATTGATGTTCTTTCTATTGTTAATTTTATGTTAATATCTAGCACAAGTTTTTATGTCTATGGGGGCGTCTTGACTTGGCCTCGTCACTACTCCACTGAGGTTAGGCTTGATACTTACTAGGTACCATTGTGGTGTACTCATGGTATGCTTCTGCTCATTTTCATGCGGATCCAGTTTCTCGTATCATGTTGGATTTAAGAGTTGTGTCTGTGCTGGTGGAGACTTCAAGGTATACCTGCTTAACACTTGCAAGCCTCGGAGTCACCTCCTGATATTATTATTGTTATTGTTTATCTTTGATCCAAACCAGTATTATAGTTAGAGATTCTAATATATCTCAGTAGAGCTTATGACTGAGAATTGTATAACTATTGTTCATCTTTAGTTATGTAAATTTATTATCAATTTACTTTTATATTGTTGAATTGATTATTTTTGTTAGATCTCTTGATGTATTAGGCTTACCTAGTCTTAGAGACTAGGTTCCATCACAATATCCTAAGGTGGGAATTTTGGGTCGTGATAAATTGGTATCAGGGCTTTAGGTTTATAGGTGCTACAAGTCATAAGCAAGTTCAGTAGAGTCTTACGGATCGGTACATAGACGTTTGTACTTATCTTCAAGAGACTACAAAATTCCACTTCTTTCATTCCTTATCGTGCGACATTGATTCATCTTGAAGCACATATCTTACATTCCCTTGCATCTACTCGTATACCATATTGCGCACTTGGTATCAACTATGCACTGGCGGTTTACTGCTACAGAAGAGGTACGAGGGGGCCATGGATACTCAATCATTGTCTCAAGGTGTTTCCAGATAGAGGATGTGGATCTGTTGGTAGATCTTTTAGTTGTTCACGTGTGCGATCCATTTGGTTCTCGTATCTGATATCTAGTTGGTGAGTACGAGCTTGGGAGGATTTAATTGATTGCCTAGTTGTTGTGATCGATGTAGGGTCATGAGAGGATGTTAATTTGAGTATAGTTGGTAGTGTTAGAGACTATGTGTTTCGTATGGGACTTTTATTTAGTGAAAGGTACATGTTGTCATTCAAGGCACTTGAGGAAGTGGGCTTGACTATCACGAGGATGGACATGCGCTTAGTAGGTGATTTGAGGTATCTTATGATTGGTGTTGTACGAACTTATGAAGGTTGGTATTGTGGATTATCGGATGTTATGTCCTATGGCTTCGCACCAAGTGGGGGAGTCTACTATTGATGGGTTTTTCAATTTCTTTGCCTTATGCTTCTTATATTTTGATGATCTAACAAACTTATTGTCAAGAACCAGATAGAGATCTTGACCCACCTGGCATATATTTCAAATGAACAATGTCCGGTATGATATCCAGCAAATGAGTGAAAAACCACAAGGAGGAACACAACAGGGACCTGGTGACCTGGTCCCTTGGGGTTCTCCGATAGAAGTACAAGTTAGTGACTGTCCGCAACTGTTACAGAGAGGAACATAATAGGGACCTGGTCCCTTAGGGTTCTCTAACAGAAGTACAAGTCAACTATACAGTTGGAACGTAACAGCAGAAAGTGACTGTCTCGCAACTGTTACAAAGAGGAACACAGCAGGGACCTGGTCCCTTAGGGTTCTCTGACAGAAGTACAAATCAACTATTGTAATTGCACAAAAGTGATTGTGCAACAAACAATGCAGCAGTCACTTCTCATTGGGAAGAAGCGTGTACCAAGAATTGACATCACCAACCATTGTGATGTCTTTTGTAGTATAACAACCTGGTGCAAGCACAAGATATTCACTTGTACATTCAGTGATATTCTCTCAAGCATAACAGTGTTCATCCGGCATTGAAGTCACTGGTGTGTCAAGAACAAGAAGACAACTCCACTAAATGATCAATTTCAAAATGAGTATACGTGTATCCGTAGTTGAGTTGTAATCTTGTTATTTGTTCTTCATTGTAACTCATATCTTGCTTCCTTAGAAGTTATGTCTTAGGAAAACCAAAATCCGTAAACTTTCGAGTTTATGTTGTGACTAGGTTTAGTCATAAGCTTAAAGTCTTTGTAACTAGAGAGTCACAAAGTGGATTGTGATAAGAGTATCACAAGTTAGTTAAGTTAAAGTCTTTGTAATAGAGTTATTACAAAGTGGCTTGTAATAGTGAGATTACAAGTTAGTGAAGTTGAAAGCCTACAAGTGTAAGTCGTGGTTTTTGTCCCCTTGTGTGGGATTTTTCCACGTAAGAATCCCTTGTCTCCTTTACTTACAGTTTTATTAGCATTCTCAACATAACCTCATAGAGGACCAAGTACTCTACTGTTTGGTGGACTCATACAAGCTAACAATTGGTATCAGAGCGGGTTTTTTTCTAAAAGGTTAACACCTAGAAAGGATCTAAATGGCTGCTCCACCCAACTTTGAGAAAGGACAATCAACCTACAGACCTCCTAGATTCAATGGTCAGTACTATGGCTGGTGGAAGACTCGCATTCATGATTTTATAATGGTCGAAGTTTCAGAACCGTGGGATATCATCTGTGATGGTCCATATGTTCCTATGAAGAAGCTTGAAGAAACTGGACCAATGGTGCCAAAAGACATAAATGAGTACAGTGATATTGACAGAAAAGGCATAGAAAAGAACTATCGCACCAAGAAAATCTTAGTCTGTGATAAAGGACCCGATGAGTACAATAGAGTCTCAGCTTGTGATACTACCAGAGAAAGATGGGAAGCGCTGCAAACGGCATACAAAGGAACTACTCAAGTTAAATAGTCCAAGATTGACATGCTCACCACAGAGTATGATCTCTTCAGGATGAAGGATGATGAGTCTATACAGGATATGCACACCAGATTCACATCCATCATAAATTAGCTTCATTCACTTGGAGGTGTTATTCCCAAAAACAAGCTTGTAAGAAAAATCCTCAGTGTTCTACCTGGTTCTTGGGAAAGTAAGGTAAAAGCCATCACTGAAGCTAAAGATCTACAAACTCTAACCACAGATGAGTTGATTGGTAATTTGAAGACTTACGAGATAAAAAGAAAGAAAGACAATAAAAGGAGAGAGCCAAAGAAGGAAATGAACCCGATACTCAAGGCTGAAAGCAGTTATTCAAGTGAAGAAGATAGTGATATTGCCTATCTTACTAAAACATTTCAAAATATGGTTCGAAGGAATGGTGGTATACCAAAGAGGGGCAACTCAAATAAGGCAAGGAACAATGATCTCTGTCACAGGTGCGGAAAGCCAAGGCATTTCATCAAAGACTGTCCACTTGCGAAACATGAACAATACAAATAAAACCCTGATAAATCAGCAAAAAGGAACCTGGTTCCAGATAAAAGATTTAGTCAAAAAAGTGCAACTAACAATATTGTGAAGCAGGCTCTTGCTGCTTGGGGAGACTCCTCCAGTGAATTAGAAAGGGAACCAGATGCAGAAAACAACTCCATGATGGCAGTGGAAACTGAAGCAACAAAGTATGACTCATTGTTCGCATTGATGGCTCAGTCTAATGATGATGAAGAAGATGAAGATGATGAGGTAAATTTCAGGGAGAGAAATCTGAAATCCTACTCTTCTAAGAAGTTAAGGTCATTAGCAAATGTTCTAATTGATGCTTATTATAGCCTTGATAATGATAAGGAGACCCTAACCATAGAACTAGGAGAAGCTGAACAATCTATAGATGATCTGGTGGTCTGTGTAATGGACCTAAATGAGACCATAGATAATCTTGAAAAAGAAAAGGAAGCTCTAAATGAAAAAATAACTAGTGTAGAAAATAAGAGAGATGACCTGATAGTAGTAGTTGTTGACTTGAAGGAAACAATAGAAGGTCTTAGCAATGAGAACCACACTCTAGAGGGAAAAATTGTTGCAACTGAGCAAGAAAGGGATGATTTTTAGTGATAATCACTAATCTAGAGGAAACCATTGAGGGACTCAATAGAGAACATAGGACTGTAAGTCATGGGAAAGGGAAGGAAGTAGCTAGTGAGACACATATCAAGCTTGAAAAGGAATTAACTGATGTGAAAACTAGCCTATGTGGTGAACTTGAGAAAAATCGGCAACTTCAAGCTGAATTGGAGAGAGTAAAAATTGATCTTGAGAAATCTCTGAAGTGGACCTAGTCCTCATATGTTGTCACTGCTATGCATTTCAACAATAGTGGAAATAAGCAGGGAATCGGGTTCCAAAGAGAGAAAACTCCTTACAACCCTCATAGCAAGTACGTCATTGTTCCTAATAATTGGTTGTGTACTCGCTGCGGGAACAATGGTCATTTTAAAAAAAATTGCCAGGCCAAGGTTCAATCTGTTAAGAAAAATAAAGTGTTTACTGACAAAGTGACTACTAACAAAGGAATAGGTACCGCTCACAAGAAACGATTATTGCCTGCATGGACAAGAAAAGCCCTTATACATACTTTTTATCATAACATGGGACCCAAACTAGTTTGGGTTCCTAAATCTAACACATGATTTGCATGTGCAGGGAACAATGAGAGGGAACGTACTACAATGGACCATGAACAGTGGATGCTCGAAGCACCTTGGATTTCTTCTCACTGAAAGCCCTGAAGGAAGGGAATGTATTCTTTTTTTAAAAAAAGGGGTACATTCTCGGCATTTGAAAAGTTGGAAAGCTTCTTTGACACTCAATTGAGAACGTGTACTATGTGGATAGCCTGAAGTACAGTCTCCTGAGTGGTTCTCAAATCTATGATAAATGGAACAAAGTAGATTTCTTATCAAAAGTGTGCACAATTACCAATATGGTAACTGGCCAAGTGGTCTTAGTGGCCAAAGGAAACAAGAACATCTACGTTGCTGACTCTGAATCTTTATAAGTTGGTGATATGAGATGCTTGAAGTCAGTTGATGATGGCGCAGAACTTTGGCATGGAAGATTGGTACATTCAAGATTCTCACTTCTGAATAAATTGATTCAGAAGGACCTGGTTCGTGGTCTGCCAAATTCAAGATTCACTTGGACATTGGTTCGCAGAATAAAGGATGAGACTCTCAAGGTATTAATGGCCCTTGTCAAGAAGATCCAAGTGAAGATAAAATTGAAGGTAGAATGCATCAGATCTGACCACGGGACATAATGTAATAAAAAAAAGAATCACACACAACTTCTCAGCACCAAGGACTCCACAGCAAAATGGTGTTGCTGAAAGGAAAGAACATAAGTCTGGAAGACATGGAATGGACAATGCTCATCAACAGTGGAATTGCCAAAAATTTCTCGGAAAAAGAAATAAACATTGCATGCTACCTAGTGAACAGGTGTATGATCAGGTCCATCCTGAACGAAGCCCACTATGAGCTGCCAAATGGAAGAAAATCAAAGGCAACTCACCTGAGAACCTTTTTGAATCAAAATGCCATGTTCTCAACAGCGGGAAGGACCAGCTTGGGAAGTTTGATGCAAAAGGCGATAAATGAACCCTTCTAGGATACTCCCCACAAAGCAAAGGCCACAAAGTTTACAACAAAAGGGCACACTAGGTAAAGGAAGCGTTCATGTGATATTCTACGAGACACCTTCCTCTAACAAAGGAAGGAACAGTGATGATTAATATAATGAACCATCTCTGTTCCCTGGGAAATATCTAAGGTTTCAATTGGGAAGGCTGATATGATGTGTAAGATGAAGGATATAGGTGAAAGATAATGCAACATCCTCTTCCACTTCTCGCAAGGAACCTGGTACTTAAATTGCTACCACTAAAGCTGAAGAAAGAATGGAGATACAGTGCAAGGCACTCCACAAGTAACAGAACAAGGAGTGCAGGGAAATCAAATTAACCTGCCAAGTTCCTCTACCAAGAAAACCTCAGTTCCAAACTGGAAACGCAAAAGCTCTCATCCACCTGATAACACAATCGCTCCCCTTCATTCTGAACTTAGATAAGAATAAAAAAAACTCTTCCAGTCCTTTCTGTATTTCGACTCCAGAATTGAATAAAAATTAAAGTCCCAAGGAACCATACTTGAAGGATTCCAAAAGACGTCTTGAAATACCTGAAGGGGGCCAAGGACCTGGTCCTGTATCACCCCTCGGGTGATAGTTTTAACCTTATTGAGTATGCTGATGATTAACTATGCAGGTTATCTTGTGGACAGAAAAAGCACTTCTGGAATGGTTCACTTGTCATGATCATGTCTCATCTCTTGGGGAACAAGGAAGCAAAACTCAATGGCCTTGTCAACAACTAAAGCAGAATATTTCAAAACAAGAGGACCAAGCACATTGAGTTGAAGCATTATCTTCTGAGGGTCAATATGGAGAAAGGTTTGATCTATGGAAAGTCTTGCAGAACAGAAGACCAAAATCCAGATATCTTCACCAAACCTTGAGTAGGGAACATTTTGGAAGAAACAGGGTGAAGCTGGGGTCATGAAAATCTAATGGAGAACTTGATTATCTATCAGTTGGCTATGAAAAACACCTTCAGGTAAAATTAGCTAAAGTGTTTTCTGGCCAAGCCTAACTCATATCGATATTGTTGCAGGTAAACACGCATGACGATCATAGAAGCTAAAGGTACAGTTATGAACTGCGAAAGAAAAGCTACTAAAATCTTTTTCAAAGAAATTGTTCGGGCATTAGGTTCCTGTATCACAGGTTAGTAGTAATGTGTTTTTCTCCTGCATGCCTTCTAAAAAGTGGTAACAAAATTAACTCAACTGCCACATCATCCAACTTTTCAAAATCTGCATGTCATTTATTGTCTTTCAAATCCCTTCATCCCTTATGCACGATAACGTTTTCCCACAAACCTAACGCCGTTTTTAGAACTATTCAGAACTCATTTCTCTCTCTTCTCTTCATTAGTCCTTCTTCCAATAAAACTTTCTTTCTCTCTCACAGCAAGTCGTGAACCTTCATTTTTTCTGTATAATGGCAATCGAACGATCGCTTCCCTTTCCCACCATTAACACCACTCCCACTTCCCTTTCACCCTTAAAATCATCCCCATAAATTCACTATTCCACTCCTTCCAATACTACTGTGTCAACACCTGGTTCCTTCTCTTTTCCTACAGTTTTTCCTTTTCTGACAAACCTTGTTTCCCTTCCATGTATTGAAAACCCTATGTCTCGTCATTCCTCTAATCTCATCAAAGAATACTCATGAGTTTTTACCTCTCAAGTGTCAGAGGTCTCTGAGGATGATCCTGATCAGTATCTGAACTCCTCAATTTTGGACTTAGTGACTCTTACAGAGTCACCAAAAAAGGAAGCAACGGATAACAACATGTCTATCACTGCTGAGAGTCTGATGAATGAAGAAGCATATCTCTCATCTGAGTATCAGGAGGAAGAAACTCCATTCCTAAGCGATATATGAACCATATTACTCCTCGAGTCTTTGGCTCATGAGACATTCCTAAAAAGACTTGTTGAAGAACCTCATTCTCTTCCAGATAATCACACTCCTGCACCTCCTGATCATCCTAAGCTCTTAGAATCCCTCTCCAAGGCACCCACTATCAGGTCGCAGCATAAAGAGGGCTTCGAGTCTACAGTACAGAAAAGTAGGAGAAATGTCAAGACAAGGAAAAAGAGGTTGATGAATCAAGGGGAATTTGTTACTGACAAGAGAGTTCCAGTAGGCGGGGTTGAAAAAAATGCTCTAAAAGAACCTGGTTCCTTAGTGAAACAATCTATAAAAGCTCAAAAGTCTGTGGATGAAGCTTTCAATGAAGCTATTGAGAAACAAAATGGTGCATCCGTGAAGGGCAGTAGCAAGTCTAAGAGGAGTCCAGTTGAGCAAGCCATGTCTGAAGATGATACTGTGAAGACAGTAAGTTAGAAAGGAATGTTTTTTGAAGGATCTAGAAAACAAAAATGGGACACTATAAGGGAACTTGGTCCTCTAAGGACCATGACCAGTAACAGTGGTTTGGGGCAGGAGAGATTAAGAACTCAAAAAGTTTTGTGGGGTCGTACATTTGACCCAATAATTTCATAAATGGTTGGTATGAGACAAATTCTGGAGATAGTGGAGTTTCAGCAATGGGAGCACTTGTTTCAGGGGAGCATGCCTCTAGTGTATGAAGATGCGGTACAAAATTTCTACGCATATCTCTTCATTGTTGAGGGGGATCACATTTGTGCGCTAGTAAATGGAGTAGATATTGTACTCGACACTTCAGCATTAGGAAAGGTTCTCATCTGTGGTGTCAACTTTATGAGAGCCATCCTGAAAGAACAAGCTATTCAGCAGGGGGAACATGTGCATAAGAAGGTATTACTTCCTGAGTATCAGCTTCTCTTTAAATTGGTCAATAAGGTGCTCTTACCTCGTTCTAAGAGGCGGTCTATTGCTACAAAATTGGATATGGTTTTAATGGAAGTGTTTGATGAGTTTGTCCCAATCAATCTGCTAGCAATCATGATAGATCATATGCAAAAGGTGGCAAACTTTAAAGGTGGGAATTATGGGCTACCATATGGCTTTCTCCTCACTTAGATGTTTAGATTCTACAAGGTCCCCTTGGGTAATCCCAGAGTGGGCACATGCAATCAAACCTTCTCTAAAATAATTTGGAAGAATGTGAATGCGTAGAAAGATTTGGTGGAAGCATCTCGACTATTTCTCAGCTGATCAGTTCTCAAAGCTTCTGAAGAGTTCAGAAGGTTGAGGGCTCAAAATGCCATACTAGAAACTCAACTCAGTTAAGCAGTTAAAGGACCCGATTCTGTTAATGAAGAAGTTGCCCGACTAACAAAGGAAAATGATAAGCTTCGCGCAAAATTTATTGAAGAACAATTGTCTGCAAATGCCCGACTAGACCTAGTTCTCAAAACCATTGCCGCCTCCTCTTCCAAGCCTCCCTCTCCTAGTGCCCCCTGGGATCATCTTAGTGGCCAGCTCTATTTTGCTCTAATGTTTTGTGGCTGTTGTTTTCTTTTTGTTTGTATTTTGGTGATAGCATTCTGGATTTCACCATTTCTACTCCTGATTTGCTCAGTCCATTGTTAATATTAATGAAACATCTCCTTTTTTGTTGCCTGCACAATACTGTTTTCCTCTGGCTTCTCTCTTCTGTCATGTTGTGTGCACATATGTGGCATGAGTTGGCTGTGTTAGACTTTTATGTTTATTGCCTGCTTGTATATCTTTTTAATAATGCCAAAATGGGGAAAAGATTTGGTTGTCAGGGGGAACTTGTGTAGAAAATACAGGGGATCGAATCAAGGGGGAATCAAAAGCAAAAGGTTTGGTTGTCAGGGGGAACTTGTGTAGAAAATACAGGGGAATCAAAAGCAAAAGGTTTGGGGGAACTTGTGTAGTTTCTGGTACCTCATCTGGTTATTTGTGACCTTAAATAATATTATCAAGGCCTAAGTTTGTCATCATCAAAAATGGGGAAATTGATGAGTTTTTCAATGTCTTTGCCTTATGCTTCTTATATTTTGATGATCTAACAAACTTATTTGTCAAGAACCAGATAGAGATCCAGACCCACCTAGTATATATTCCAAATGAACAATGTCCGGTCTGATCTCCAGCAAATGAGTGAACAACCACAAGGAGGAACACAACAGGGACCTGGTGACCTGGTCCCTTAGGGTTCTCCAACAGAAGAACAAGCCAGTGACTGTCCGCAACTGTTACAGAGAGGAACACAATAGGGACCTAATCCCTTAGGGTTCTCTGACAGAAGTACAAGTCAACTGTACAGTTGGAACGTAACAGCAGAAAGTGACTGTTCCGCAATTGTTACAAAGAGGAGCACAATAGGGACCTGGTCCCTTAGGGTTCTCTAACAGAAGTACAAGTCAATTATACATTTGGAATGCAACTGCACAAAAGTGATTGTGCAACAAACAGTGCAGCAGTCACTTCTCATTGGGAAGAAGCGTGTACCAAGAATTGGCATCACCAACCATTGTGATGTCTTTTGTAGTATAACAACCTGGTGCAAGGCACAAGATATTCACTTGTGCATTCAGTGATATTCTCTCAAGCATAACAGTGTTCATCCGGCATTGAAGTTATTGGTGTGTCAAGAACAAGAAGACAACTTCACTAAAGGATCAGTTTAATAATGAGTCTATGTGTATCCGTAGTTGAGTTTTAATCTTATTATTTGTTCTTCATTGTAACTCCTATCTTGCTTTCTTAGAAGCTATGTCTTAGGAAAACCAAAATCAGTAAACTTAAGAGTTTATGTTGTGACTAGGTTTAGTCATAAGTTTAAAGTCTTTGTAACTAGAGAGTCACAAAATGGCTTGTGATAAGAGCATCACAAGTTAGTTAAGTTAAATTCTTTGTAATAGAGTTATTATAAAGTGGCTTGTAATAGTGAGATTACAAGTTAGTGAAGTTGAAAGCCTACAAGTGTAGGTCGTAGTTTTTGTCCCCTTGTGTGGGATTTTTCCACGTAAAAATCCCTTGTCTCCTTTACTTACGGTTTTATTAGCATTCTCAGCATAACCTCATAGAGGACCAGGTACTCTACTATTTGGTGGACTCATACAAATTAACAACTATCGATGATCAGATTGCATAGTCATGTGCTATATCAGTTTTGGTCTAAGGTATATATGTGGTATTGAAGGGATCTCGGAATTGTATATGGAAAAAATCTAAGACTTATATGGGATAGTGGTAAGACTTACGATATTTATGTATCATTATTAATTCTACATTTCAGTATCAGAGGGGTTAGACAAACAACTTCAGATTCACATTGTAGACGTGTGATTTTTGACCCTCCCCAAGAATTTTTATATTTTTAGCGTAAAATATTTAGTTTAGGTCTAATATAGCTATTTCAGCTAATTTTGACCCTTTTACTTTATTTCGTCACAAAATAAAAAAATTACAAAAAATGATATATAAATTTTAGTTTATGTATTTCTCATAAATTTAAAAAATACAAAAATAATACCTTATCTTTTATCTTTATATAATTTCGAAAAATACAAAAAAAAATAGTTTCATTAATGTTTTATAGTCATTTTAATCTTTAAAAAATATAAAAATAGTACTTTATATTTTATCTCTATATAAAAACGAAAATTACAAAAAAACATAGTTTTGTTTTAATTGTTAGTCTCATTTTAATAGTTATTTTGCTTACGTATGATTAATTAAATAATATCGTATTTTTATTCTCGGTTCCGGGCAAAGAATAATATTTGGGTTCAAACGACCCATTTTAGGCCTAACTTTTTTACCTAGCCCATAACAATCTGAGTCCACCACACGTGGGGTACACGGACAGAACACGAGATAGGCATGGGGGACACGGACTTCATTTTCCTAGAGGACTCACGCATGGGGACAC
>MU736390.1:29574-46834 GCA_026770625.1 Nicotiana glauca
AGAGTCAAACCTTTCCTCGATTCGGGATTCAACCGGTGACTTGGGACACCATAAATCTCCCAAGTGGCGACTCTGAATCTCTTAATAAACGAATCTCGTTTCGATTGTCCTCTAATTGGAAAAACTCCCTTTACCACGCCCTTCGCGGGGTGCGGTAGCGCCAAAAGGAGGTGTGACACACATAAGGTCTCTTAAGAGTGGGTATCTTGATTACGGCATCATTGGGTGCTTCAGAGGAATATAATGGTTTATGGGCTTTCGGACAACATGGTTCGTGCTAGAATCTCTTACAGTGAGCTTTGTTATAGGATCGTAGTGTACCGGCAAGGAGAAGTGTTAAATTGAAGGTAAGTCGATGAGTATTTGAAGAAATGGGTCAGCTTGGTGATGTTGGGTCAAGATAGTAATAAAGGTAATTGGTTCCTTTGGTATGGTGATGCATTATTGGTGTTTTGTGGAAATACCTTGGGTTGGACGGCTTACGTGACATGGTTGAGTAGGGAAAATTCAGTTCTGATGGCTTAGTTATGCGAGGACGGGTTTCGAAGAGTTCTTGATAGTGTCGACCACTGCTTGAGCCAGATGTCTGTTGCTGGCGTAAGGAACATGTTGCGTGTTATGATCATTTCTCCTATATAGGGACACGATTTCTAGATAGCATGGACGATTTCAGATGCTTAGAAGGATGCTATCATTAATTGATACCACCTGAGGAGGGTGCGCACATCGAAAGGACTTGTTTTGACTTATGGATGCCTGATTGGTATTACAGTAATCGCATGGTTGATCAACCGCTTATGTTCAAATTTTTCTATATGGCACAAAGAATTTAAGGAAGCATTTCTCGTGGACTGGTCGTGTATGATGAATGTGTTAGTCCTTTGAGTAGTGTATTAAGGATCGGATATGGAGATTATGGTATTCTAAGGATCTAAAGACTAAGAAGATTCTCAGAGGCAGCTTATTTCATAGTTTTCGACGGTGAAGGTATGCTAAGAGGTTGGCGACCAATGGCATGTGCTATAGATTTGTTATTGTGGGCTTTTCGGAGGCTATCTACCTATTTCAGAAGAATTAGAATTAATTTGGAGGCTATTAGTAGGGCTAATGAGAATGCGTATTCTACATCATGTCGAATTTGTTTACCCAACACAGTTGATATTAATGGTGGTATCATCGATTAGAGTTGATCTTATTTGTGTTCTAATGTATTCCATGTGTTACTCTTGTATGCTACAGTGATTTGTGATACTATTGACTATTTATACATGAAGCGGTATTATTTGGGCTTTGTTGCAGAATTCGAGTAAGATAGATCCTAGGGTGTTGAATCGTTGATTGCGCCTTGGTTATGGTCTTCTTGTTTATGGTATGTATATAGTGATATTCGTTTCTCTATGGTAAATGTCATGCGCTTCGCATGTTTGTTGTTGATAGGCACGGTTGTTGATTGGGAGCCTCATGGCTCAACGTATTCCATGTGGACCGGTGTCCAGATTTGGTCATACATCACAACGCGGTTATATTGGAATATGATCCTTGAGCATATCCAGTATGTTTGTTTCTCCTTGTGTGATGGGTTCGTAGCATTGCGCATGGTGATGGTATCTGTAGAGTTGGCAGATGGTTCTTTCTTTTCATTCTCCTTCCATCATTGGGTATATCTGAGCTATTATTCGTTGGTACACATATTACATGGTATGTGACTATATAGGATTGGTGTTCCATGTTGGTAGAGCAGCTTGTACTGGATGGGGTGACGTTATTTGACCTGGAATGAGTGTTATCGAACTTGATTACGATATGTTGGAAGGATAATGTCACTAGTTAGTTTAGATTTCAGCTAAGGTCCTTGTCGGGCAAGAAAGCTCCATGACTTGTTGATATGATGAGTGGTTATGAGTTTCTGCATGTTTCTTTCATCATTTCCAGTGTACAGAAATTTAGAACAAGGTTTTTATTGGTAGGAGGTTCGATATCGATACTGGGTTTGCTATTTGAGCAGCTATTATGGTCGGGAGTTATTGCTATGTCTATCTGGGTTATGTGGAATATCATGTGATTATACTTGGGATATGGTTACAGCTTGATGTAGCTTGACTCAGACTTATACAGCGTATAGATGCGAGAACCGAGTATTATAATGAATTTCGAAAGTTGAAGATTGGGTTCTAACAGTTGTGAGCTAAGGTTGAGGTAAAGATCTTCAGTTAGATTGTGATGTCGGACTTATAAAGGTTAAGGCGATGTGGCATCACTTATGGGTATGTGTATGGCAAGTTTATACAACAATTTGATGGCATTGGAACGACTCTTGGCACGTCCGAGGACGAACGTATGTTTAAGTGAAGGAGAATGTAATGACCAGGCCGATCATTTTGAGCTTTAGCATTCCATTCGGTAGTTTGAGACTTTGAGTAGTTTCATATTATGTATTATAAGTTGCGTGTATGGTTGGTTTCGATTTTTGAGCGATTCGGGATTGATTTGGAAGGATGATCTCGTTTAAGAAGCTTTAAGTTGGAAGAGTTAACCAAGGTTTGACTTTTGGGTAAACAGATACGAAATCGGGTTTTGATTTTTCTGATACATTCGTATGATGATTTTGGACTTGTACATATGATCGGAATTGATTTTCAGAGGTTCCTAGAAGAATTCGATACTATTTGTCGAAAGTTGGCAATTTAAAAAAACTTAAAAGTTCATAAGGTTGACCAATGTTGACTTTGATGTTATTGGACTCCAATTGATATTCCGAGACTTTAGATAGATCTATATAGATGAACTGAACTTGTGTGCAAAGTTTGAAAGTAATCCGAAGTGTTTAAGTGTGATTCAGACACTCATTTGAAAGAATGAAGATTTAAGAACTTAAGAGAAATTTTATTCAGTTTGAGTCTCAATTCTTTGTTGTAATGTTCCCATGGGTGTTTTGAGGCTTAGATAAGTTGGGGGTCCCAAGGGGCTCGGGTGTATTTTGGATCATTGATTGAGAAACTAGTTAAGTTAAGGATTTGAAATTTGATCATGGTCAATATCGAGTCAAGATGACCTCTTACGACATTTTGAGTGCGCGAGCAGGTTCTTTGCTTGTTTTACGATTAAAATGCATATATTGTTTTGTGCTCGGGAGGTTCCGAATGAGTTTTGAGTGCTAAAATGATGATTTTCTTATTGCTGGTATTTTTTTCGTGGTGCAACTAATTAAGAAATTGCCATTTGTGTCCTGAAATTTTCAGATTTCTTTTAAAAATTCAAAACCCTCATTTTAAGGCCAAATTGGATTATTCAAGAGGCTATCAAGAGTGTAATCTAGAAAGGATCATGTTGGGTTTAACAAACGTGAGTTTCGGGATCATCTAGGACCTGATTCAAGTTGGGACAATTGCTGCATCTTTTTTCTTGTTTCAAAATTTAGTTACCTTTTCTCACAAAGTTTTGGAGCTCGATTTTGGAGGGAATTTTTATTGCTTGGACTGGGGTAAGTATTTTTTACTCGTATTTGTTATTATTTCATGATTCCAACCTCGATTTTAGTATTTGATTAATTATTTGAATTGGAGAAATTAGGGATTTTAGTAAAAACGTTCTAAAATATAAATTGATGGTTTGAAGGCTGATTTGAGGTCGGAATTCAATAATTTTGGTGTGGCTGGACTCGTATCGGAATGAGTGTTCGGAATTGTAGTTTTTTCAGGTTTCGAGATGCGGGCCCGGGGTTGACTTTTTGGTTTTCATTAAAGATCGAAGCTTTCTTATATAGAATTGTTTCCTAAAGCTTTTATTTATGATATAAAGTTATTTTGGCTAGATATGAACCGTCCAGATGTTGTTTTATACGGGAAAGGCCTCTTAGATTATTAATTTAGCTTCTTCGAGGTAAGTATCTTGCCTAACTTTGTGTGGGGGAACTACCTCTTAAGATTGGGTTTTGTTTGTAATATTTGAATTATGTGGAAGGCGTGTACATGAGGTGACGAGTGTATACATGGGCTTATATGTGAACAATTGACCGGTTTGGACTCTTAGGTTACTTGTAAGCATTTAAGTGAAGTTGTTATTATTTGTTTCATCTTTTGGGTCAAGTTTACTCTTACAAGCTTTAATTAAAGTTGTTAATATAGGTCCTAGTTTCCATGGTTGATATTTCCCTTATATGCATTTGTTTGTAGTTGTTGTTACATGTTATCCTTTCAATTGTTGAGCTATTCTCGTGCATTTGGTTGTAGTTGTTGTTTCATGATATCTCTTTCGTTGTTAAACTTACGCTATGTACCTTAATTGGAAGTTGACATTTCATGGGAATACCTTTATTGTTGAGTTATTGAGGTTGTATTTGTGAAAGTTATTAAGTGCAATTTTTCACTTCAGACTTATTAGCCTTAAGTGCATGAAACCGTTGGTTGTACTTCAGACTTATTTTGACCTTAAGTGCATCTAAACTGCAATTTTTCACTTATTGGCTTTAAGTGTAGGAAAATATTTTTTGCACTTCCGACTTTTTGGCCTAAGTGCATCTGAAGTGCAATTTTTCGCTTCAGACTTATCATGAAACCATTGGTTGCACATCAAACCTATTTGACCTTAAGTGCACCTAAAGTGCAATTTTTTTACTTTAGACTAATTTATGTTTTTAGCTTAGCCGTGATAAGTCTGAAGTTGATCATAAAGTAGGCAGACTTTGCAAATTTTTTTGCTAAGTAGGTATAGGTTCAATTGTGACCTCAAAACAAGGTATAGGTGCAAAAGCCCCACTCCGGTCAACTCTTTCAACTTAAGCTTTTAACCTTAGGACTAAATGTCCCAATTCATTCCCGGATCGTTACATTATGGGTTCAATTTTTAAAATTTTTAACATTTAACTCATTATAGTTTTAAAGTTATAGGTTCATATTTATTATTTATTTTAATTTTAATAAATTTCACATATGTTATGGTTTTAATTGAACCCTTAATTAGAGTGCAACATTCGCCTCTGGCTGGATCTTAAAAAATAGGCCAGGGATGGAGGATTGTGGTTTTAATTTAGAGAAGACATTTTAGGGATAAAATGATAAAATTATTAGTCAAACTAAAAGTGCTTAGAAGCTAAACAAAGTTAGAGACGACCAACTTATATATAACTCGTGGACTATTTTAACATATAAGCACTTTGATATTTGCCAAACGCAACTCATAAACACTTTGATAATTGCGAACATAACTTATAAACACTTTGACATTTGCCAAACAAATAGAAAATCTAAGAAAGGGCTTATAATTTAGTTTGACCACGTTATTAAAATTACCCAAACACCCTCTTATTATATCAATTTCAACACTTGGTGCTTAGCAATTACTTTATTATATCAGCTAAGCCCAACGGACTGTTTGATGGCTATGTTTCTTCGAAAGTATTACCAGATATTTTCTGGTGTTGAGAACTTAAAATCTGCCCTAAGATCTAAAGCAAGGACGAGTCAGTGGCCACAAAATTTCTGAATCGCCCACTTATTCAACAAAACCAAGAATATAACAAGATGAAGCTCAATCCATCCAAATGCAGCAAAAACAATGAGATTTTGATTTCTGATTTTCATAAAGTAACAAACTCACAAAGCTACATTGACGATGATAACGACAACAACAAAAAAAAAAAAACCAATAAGTTCCCATGAATGGGGCCTGGGGAGGAAAGATATACGCAAGCTTACCCCTATCCTGGAAGGACAAAGATGTTGTTTTCGATGAAAAGGAGTAATGGCAACAAGCAGGAACAACAAGATAAAAATGACCAAAGCAAAGAAAGCAGTTAAACTCTAGCTAGCAATAGCGATCTATGAATAAAAAGATATCATACTACACTACATTGAATTTTGAAAAAATTAATTTCAAGTTGATATAAACCCAAATATTCTAAACAAGATTTCAAAAAGCAAAACCAACTAAACAAGTGCAATGTAGTCTCCAAAACTTGTACAATGATAGAAACAAACCTAAGATAATGGAATCCAACTTAAACCTTGTAACCCCTGCTCTTTCTTCTTCCTCTGGCCCTCTCAAACTTCCTTCCCTTGGAACGCACATATGGTTTCGTGTGGCTGTGTGGAACTCCAGGAGCTGGACCAAAGTGCCTCACTGCTTCACGAGCATTCTTAGGGCCTCTGAGAAGAACCTGCAAATATTAACAAGATCTTAGTTGGAGTTCAGACACTTGCGTTAGAAGTGCAACAGATGACATTGAGCAAATACTGTTATGAATGGAACTCCAACCATATAATATTGAAACAAAAGGATTCTTCAGCAAGCATGGCAGAGATCTCGGCTCCCAATTAGCAATTATACACAAGTGAAATCTCCAATGCAGGTTAAGATAATTAGAGAAATGTACAAACATAACCATTGTTCTTTTAACTTATTAAACTCTATATGCCTTGGGGATTCAATTACAATGTTTTTTAGAAAGGATTTAATTACAATGTTTAACCGTCGTAATTACCAAAAATATCAATTACTGTATTCATTCATGTAAATAACCCATGCTACCTTTTTTTTTTTATTTGCACCGGGTGTCCGAGTCTCTATGAGAGACTGACTAATCCCGGGGGTGCACAGGCCCTCGGCAAGGAGTTTCCCGCAAGTGCGCCACGGTTAATTCAGGTTTTACCCAGTCCGATGGCCCTCATAAATTGTTTGCACTCATGCTACCTAATACTCCAAAAATGGCAATATCAGTTTTTTCCCTATAGGCAGGCTCCCACAGAGTCAAGACACTGCTATTAAAAAATTTCCTAGCAAATGTTAAAACAGGAGAATACATAACTAAAATCAACTAAAAGGGAAACTTGAATAATAACTACAATAAAACAGGTAAACTACTCTGATTCCTGAATGCATATATTTTTATCTTTATTTTTGAGAAAACCCTGATTCCTAATTATATAACTTTTAAGTAATACTTTTCCATTTTTATACATGAATCTATGTTGCGCGGACTCTCCAAAATGTAGCCGCACCCGCGTCGGATCCTTCAAAAATGCACTACTTTTGGAGGATCCGACATGTATCCGGCCACATTTTCAGAGAGTCCGAGCAACATAGATATGAATAATTACACAACAACAACAACAACAATCCAGTATAATCCCACTTAGTAGGGTCTGGGGAGGTTAGTGTGTACGCAGACCTTACCCCTACCCTGAGGTAGAGAGGTTGTTTCCAAATAGACCCCTGGCATCCTTCCCTCCAAGAACTTCCCACCTTGCTCTTGGTGAGACTCGAACTCACAACCTCTAGGTTGGAAGTGGGGGTTGCTTATCATCAGAGCAACCCCTCTTGTCTAAAAGGCTTAAAAAGTTGTGTAAAATTCCTCCGCCTATAAGCCAGTGATCTGAAAGGAAAAGGGAGGATTAGAATAAGAATGTAATATTAATTGAATTAATGTAATCCTATAGCATTCAAGCACAACTCCATGGATTCTTCTGGGAAAAGGCTCAAGCAGATATAATCTTCTTTGGTTTTGTGTACGCACAGATAAAATCTACGAATCATAAGAAGGCTCTCAAGAAGAACGACGTGCAACCAATGAAGAGCTAAAGGAAACTAACATGCAAGAGGACAAAGTGGAAGCAGGATGAGAACCATTCAAAGAAAAGCTGGCAAATTCAGGCGGTGAACACCACAACTATATTGCATTCTACTGATTAATTCGGATACAACAATTCAAGATAGTGATCTTCAATCTCGTAGACTACCATATCAACTTCTTTCCTACAAAATACAACTTCATTACTAAAATATGAAATCAAATGGCTGCAGCGACCTATACGCAAAATAAATGGCAGAATACAGACAACACATCCAAGGTTTCAAAAAATCTTAAGGAACTACCACGTTAAAGGGCAATAAATTAAGTAACAGAGTGCTAAGGGGTGTGATTCATTACCGTGTTTTGACCAAGTGGAGCTCTAAGAGCCAGCTGATCAAATGTCAAACACTCACCACCAGCTTTCTCAATCCTCGCCCTTGCAGTCTTTGTAAATCTCAAAGCACATACCATCAATTTTGGAACTTCATAGGCCCTAACATCATCGGTAACAGAGCCCACAATCACAGCAATCTTATCCTCCTAAAATCACATTTAAAAAATCAGCTAAAGCAAAGAAAGACAAACATATGAACCTATACATCTGCAACAAAATACATCCAATAACGGAAAGAGGAAAGACATACCTTTCCTTTGGTATAAGATATCAACCTCGAGAGTGAAAGGGGAGGTTTGTTGGTTTTGCTCATAAAGAGCCGCTTAAGAATCACTGCGTTAAACTTGCTTCCCGTCCTCCGCACCAAAAATCGGTATAGCTGTAAAAATGTCAAACAAAAGACTGCACTAATCAAACATTTGAACTACTGAATAGAGTACTTGGTATGATAGGAAAATAGTTCGCTTTGCAATGTTTGATTACTATAAACTATTTTCCCCAAAAAGGTTAGAATGACTTCCTTCTCTAATGGACAATACTCATTTTTAATTCTCAAATATCACAACCCTTATTCCATAGTATTTCAACCAACACGAGACACTATTTTCAATCGTTACCAATACCCTATTTTATATGCACTGAATTTTTATATTATCAATGTAATTTAACTTGTTATAATAGACCTGACCTGATCTTGTCAACATTTTTCACACTATCAGTTCACAAAACTGAAACTCATTCTTCATCTAGTATGATTATCATGTCAATTATTGTTATAGCCAAGCAAACACACTAAATAATGATGATAACAACAATTTTCACAGAAAACAATTTGTATGAAAAACATTTTCCTCCGTACCAAACACATCCTACATGGCAACTGCACTAATATTAGAATAATAATATACACTAAGAAAAATAAGGAGAGTCGGATGAAGTTTCACCTTGACGAGGAGTTTCAAGTAAACATCATCAGACTTAGCTGCTGTGCGCTTTGTCTTCTTGTTCTTACCTCCAGCCTTCAGATCGATACCCTGCTCACAACATAATTCACACACATTTTACACATATTTATTATGTTAGAAAGAAAATGGACACCAACGCAGAACAAGGAAGTACCATTGCTTCTATTGGGTGTTTGAGCTGTGATTCTAGGGTTCGGCGCCTCTCACTCAATATTTATGAAATAACGCAGTAGGGTTTGTAGAGGGGATTTTACTATTGGAGCTACGGTGCTAGTGAGGTGATGGGGCGTGCATTCGAATCGGTTTATCGATAAATCGAATCGATATTTGTTATCGGTTTATCGATTTATCGATTTATCGATTTCGATTTCGATTTTAAAATTTTCCTTATCGATTTCGATTTCGATTTTGTCCTCTTCGGATCGATAAACTGATAAGCAACAGTGAATTTTTACTTTTTTTATTTTTTTAAAAAAAAATTTAAAATAAATAATTTTTTTTACCCTTATTCTATAATACCCTTTCCTTTACCTTAAGTCCCTAACCCTATTATTTCCTCTACCACATTTAAGGAATGATCATATTTAAAGCTCAAGGGAATGAAGTTCAAATTAATGGAAAACTGAATTAGCCGTGATGATGTATTTTGGTTTTTTGTTTTTATTTTTTATTTTTTATACCGTTGGAGTGTTGATGGCATACATTTGATCTCTTACTTTAGTTTCGTTGCATGTGTTTGTTGACACAATTTTTAGGTTATAAATGGTGCTCTTCTTATTTTAGCTTTTTTGTTCCATATTAGTTAGGTGTGTATGTAGCGATATACTTTTCGTGGATTACCGCAAATTTTCTTATTGGTGTAATTGATAATCGAATCGATAAGCCCCCAAAATCGATGAATCGAAATCGAAAAAATCGAAACCTTATTGAAACGATAACGATAAGCATATGTACAAATCGATAATCGATAAGTAATTATCGATAAGGGTCAAAATCGAATCGATAAATCAAATGCACACCCCTAGTGAGGTCTATGACAATATGGTAAAATTTCGCATAAATACAAATCACATACCTCATTTGTAATATAATAGCCTACATATCACTCTGCAAATCTATAGCCCAAAAATAATAGGCTAATTCCCAAAAGACATCTTATTTCACACAATCAACTACAGTTATTGCTCCTTCTTTATACAATCAGTTGTTTTCATACAATATTATGTACAATTGCAGAAGCAATCCAACAGGGTAAAAGAAAAATAAAAACTCGGTAAATGATTTGTAGAATCCCTCCAACGCGTACAAATCTTTTTTATACAGCACATACACAAAAAAAAAAAAAGAAGGAAGCTTCAAACATCCATAGAGACCTCTTACACACTAACAATGTATATACATCCTTATAAACTGAAAAGAAATAATATAATTATACAACATTATACACAAATATACACATTTATACAATATTGTATAACTTGTATAATAATTTATAAAAGGTGTTTGTATATTCATATACATAATTATACGCTGATATACAATGTTTATACAAACTGCTACATAGTTATGATTTTTATCCAAGCCTCTAGTTGTAGTAGAAGGTATTTGATGATTCAACTCGTCTATAGATTTGTAATTTTGCGCCAAGGATTCGGAATTCAACGTACAGATACGATACACCCAATTTCAGATTCGAGACTTCAAGGAGGATAACACACATATCACTAGAACAAGGTATATTTCTGCGACTATCATTGGCACAAGACTAAATGGCTGCCCGTTAATTCCTTCCATTAAGGTTTTGGTGACCATGGCTAGCCTGGTATGGATTCTTGTTTTCTTCATTGGAAATACTATCATCCCCAAGAAATAGAACATGAAGACAAAGACCCCCAATAAGGTGAGGGCGAACTCGTTAGGATAAGTACGGTAAGATTTGTTGTGACCGTACCTTTCATACAAGTAGTCAAAGGGAACGTATGACTCCTTCAAACATGTCAAGTCGGGATTCTTCTTTAGACCTATCATTTTGAGAAAACCCCTACCCTTGCAATTTTTCGGCATTAGCAAACCCGGAGTTTCCCTCGGTATTCCAGCTAGTCCTCCTATTTCCTCAAGCAAAGGTGTCATCTTAATGTCTCCAAAGCGAAATACCGACCTATCACAATCCCAAAACAGATTTGCAGCTCCTAAGATTTTGTTGTTAGGTTGAATTTCTAGGAGATAAGGCAGGTTTCCTAGATTCTTCCTGACAAGAGCTTGATTGCTGGAATAAAGATCTCCCCACCAACTCAACAACTTGGGGTGGATGTTGGTGACCATGCCGAATCTGGAGACTTCATGCCTCATTTTCTGCAAGACAAAAAAGGTTAGGCCCTTACCCCCACCAGACTCGACTATTTAAATATCAATAATTAGCATAGCAAGCATTTAGCTCTCCAAATAAATGCACAAAACATGATAAGGTCCGTTTGGATTTCAGGGAAACCCAATGGACTTGGACAAGGCTATCTTAAAGAGTCATTATGCGGACAACATAACTGACTCGGCTATGTTTGACCATGATGCATGCATAATTTAAAGAGAAATGGTTTCTATGCGGTATCAGACTGGTACCCTTGAGCGGACAACTCTAGAGGGAAAGGGACGGAACAGTTGACTACACCGTTGATCGACTGGTTTTACTGCAAATACGCCTTTGCCAAATTTAGGGATAATAATATCGGAAGGGCGCAACCACTCATTATAAGTGTTGCTATGGTATTTTGTTTGCACGAGTGGAATGTGATATTGAAAAATGCAGTTACAAGTTGTCACGTATTTTCACGTTCATAAAGTAATAATTACAATAGTTTCTCATAATTTACAACAGCATTGAAGGAAAGCGATAAAGGAAGGCATTAAGAGAAATAAAAAAAAGAAACAAAGAGCCAAGTTAGTTTTGTAGTAGAGGAAAGAATAAATACTTAAAACAGGTAAAGACATGTAAAGAAGCATAAAAGTCACAAATAGCATGAAATGGTAAAAGCCTTAAAGAAATCCCCAGCAGAGTCGCCATGCTGTCGATGTCCCCTTTTTCTCGCAAAATCGAGTTTATGATATTTGGGCGGACAACTCTTTTCCTTTTGGGAATTGGGTTTTTGAATTGAAGAGTCGCCACCTAATGGTTAAGTGCATTAGGACACTAAGAAGAAAAAAAAGGGAAGGACCAAAGAATGGGTAAGGGATTGAAATTATCTCGAAGGGAAGGTGTTAGGCACCCCTCAAGATCCACTAGTGTGGTTCCCGGCCATGCTACAATTGTGACTTTAAATACAAACAACAAATACAAGCAAGCATTGTAAATACTAAGTACTTTCACATAATGGTCACAAATAGAAGGAGCACATGAGTTTCAAAGAGTGTTGAAATTTGGAAGAAAGTAGTTTGCAATTAAAGAAAGGATACACAAATAAAGGGAAAAGGGGATCAAATAATTGATGCAAGTAATTAAAAAAAGAAATGAAAAGAGGCGGAAGTTTTGGGGAAAATCGGGCAATTTAAAGAGAGATTTTGCATAATAGGTGCAAATAATTGAAGAAAAGAAGAATTTGAAGAACTAAAAATAAGCAACTTTAAAATTCTAAAAAAAGAAAGTAAACCAAATAAAGAGGGAAAGGGGGGTCCTAGGTTTATAAACAACATGGATCACCCCACACAATACCCGGTAACCATTTATACATGTGGTGTTATTGCATGGTCATCATATCCATGTCTACTCTTATCCACCCCGTTAAGGTATTAAACGCGGAATAGTGTCGTTAATTATTGCATGCTAGTACCCGCCTCAATCCTATCATTCCTGGAGGCATTTGGGACTACTAATCCTAAAGGGAAGGGAGATTTGGCTTTTCAGAGTTTTAAAAAGGACAAAATTCTAATGCGACAAACAAAACACATGATGCAGTTAAAAGGAAACACATAGTAATTTAAAGACTCAAACAGGCCTCCTCACTTAAAGCAACGAATTGTTTAGCATTACTTACATATACTGGTTATGGTCTGAATTAAATTTAAAGCATTAAGACGTGGTTGATTTATCACATATTTCTCAGATGAGAGGTCCAAATTAGGCCTACCTCTGGTTGTAATTAACAAAGACTGATGCAGTTAATTAATCACCTAACAGCTTGCCTAGGTGAGACCTATAGGCATGATATCTAATAATGCAAAATGTACTGGCTTTAAGGAAGTCTTGGTGATTATAGAAAACACAAGTTCTGCAGATTTTAGGCGATATTGCTATTGATTTTAGACTTGTAGATGAAAGACGAATCATATTCAACTAGTCACTCCTATAGACATGATTTCTAAGCGTTGTTGGTTTTAAAACGATTATCGGAATGTAGGAATCCTATAGGCATGGTATCTAGGATGCAATTTGTTATTATTTTAACCTATAGACTATTTGCCTAATGACATATGTACATGCAGAAGTGCAGAAAACCTATAGACATGGTTTCTAATGTAGAAGTGCAGAAACTTAAAGACATGATTTCTAATGAAATGCATAACTTATAGGCAAGATTTCTATGTGCAGTAATGAAACAACTTATATGCAGGATTTCTATATGCAGATGCATAAACTTATAGGCAGGATTTCTATATGCAGATGCATAAACTTATAGGCAGGATTTCTATATGCAGTAATGAAACAACTTATACGTAGGGTTTCTATATGCAGATGCATAAGCGAAAAACAGCTGTGATTGCAGAAGTAAATATCTAAAGCATGACGTCTACCCACATGCATAACACGAGTGACCCTCCCCTTTTCACTATACACCCCCATAAGTTATTACAAATTATTACAACCCGAATGAATCAAGAAAAGTAAAATTACATCAGAAATTAAATTACAACCAAGGAGCCTAATTCAGACTCAAGGTCTAAAATATGAGATAAACCAACTTCAAATATCAGATTTCCAAAGTCTTTCTCTTATTTGGGATGTGTCAAAGTTCCCAAGAGCCTCAAGTAGACTCCAGGCAGTGCTTACACCCCAAATACATTGCAAAATTAGATTATAGTGCAGTCTGGAAGGGCCAGCCCTCAAATGTCCAAGTTCAGAGGGAACTCAAGATCCCAAGGCAAGACTCATAGAAGGGGGGCAGAACTTAGAGTCTAGGAGTAAGTGTAAGTGCATAGAGGGGAGTTAGAGAACGCCATGGTAGAGTGGTGGTCATGCCCAGCAGTTAGGAGTGTTGGCACACCGCTGACCAGCCTGTTAGCCGAATCTTAGGAGTTAGGATCCATTGAGGATCAGGTTCAGATCTGGGCAGTAATTTGGATACTGCTAGGCTATGAGCCTTAACTCAAACACATAGAAGGGAATAGGGGTATGGGAGATTCACAACAAACAACAAATGCAAAGGGATAGTAGCATATTTAATACAGAACATGAACAGCAAATTAGACAAGAGTGTAAAAAATGTAAAGTAAACATATAGGGAAGAAGCTGAAATTAAAATTGAGACATACCAGTTTCAAGGAAACAAATATGTAAAATAGTGTCTTGAAAAGCTAAATTGCAAGCAAGCAGTCCAAAAGATCTCAAAAGAGAATAGAATATTGCGAGAGTATACAAATTGCAAGTGAATAATGTGTGCTCAAGTTGTGAACTCCAAGAAGTACTGAATTGTAAGTGTGTGAGTAATGTAAGTTGAAGTTATTGAACTGAAGGTTCAAGGTTTCAGGTTCCAGTTTTTTTTTTAAGTGTCTAAGTGTAGAAGGGTCGTGCCCCTTTTATAATGCATAAAACAAGTAAGAAAAGGTAAGGGAATAGTTTGAAATCAATCACATAAAGTCTCATTTTAGTCAAGGAATTCTGATTTCAAATGGGTAGGAGACAAATAAGGAAAGAAATTTGATTGAAATCTTTTCCAAAGTAACACAAAAGGGGTAAATACATGGCAATTTATTTAAGGAAAAGTCCAGTGGTACATAGTTTGTGAAAAATAAGGAAAGGGAATCAATCAAACAACCAGTGAAATCAAAATCACATACTTTGTTCGAATGAACCAAGTCAGGAAAAGGTAAAAAAGGTTCAATTAAAGGAAAATCAGTAACAATTAGTCAAGCCTTATTAAGAGGAATTGAGAATCAATTAGTAGTTGGCAAAACCTTTTTGAAAGCAGAATTTCTCATATATAAAGCAGACAACTCAAACAAAAGGTGTCGTCATGTTACTTAGAAAATAGTCTAATATTGAAAGGTTCAGAATCATAAGCAAAGGGATACAAGTTCAGTTTGTAGACTCATAGTGAGTTTGAGAGTCCAGGGTTCCAATGCAAAACCCTAATCAAACTTGCCAAAGAAACCCCCTAAATCCTAGGGTATCGAATAAGACATAGAGATGAGAAGGCAAATCATGCGAAACAAAATAGACATGATAAATGGTTTGAAACAACAAAGAAAGAAAGACTGATTTAAATCATAAAAGAGCATGTTTTAGAAAAGTCGGAACTTAAGCAAATGGTGTAAACTTAAGCCACACTAGATGAAACATGCTTAGCAAGAACACAAACAGAGTCTAGTAAAGCAAACAATATCAAACTCAACAGTAAATACATATAGTAGAAGAGTAAGGAAAACATAACAAGGATTAGCATGTGAGCACATGAGTAACATGTATAGTAGAAAAAAGAAGAAGCAGAAGAACAACACACGCGTAGTAAAAGAAAATATATGAGCATATTATAGATAAACACACATAAAGGAAATAACAGGCAAGAGTCAGAAAGATATTTTTTGAAAACCTTTCAGTAACCCTAAATCAAAAGTAAACGATTTTGAAAAGAAAATTTGGGGAAAACAATTTAAAGGTCCAGTAGAACACAAACATACCATAGATCTAAGAAAACAAACAGAGAAAAACCTCGAATAACTTAGGGTTTCGGAGCAACCCTAGAAAATGAGAAAGGCTTGGAAAGGTCAGATCCTGGGTCGAAGAGGTGAGGAATCAGGCTTCTCGTGCTTGAATATGCCGGAGCATGGCCGGAGAAGCCACGGAACCAAAGATCTGGAAGAGAACCATCAAATTCAAACTTCAAAACCTCGAAATCCCAAGGTCTAATGGTGGAGAGGGGTGATTACAACCCATCCATGGCCTGAGAAGCCATGGATTCTGGTGAAAGTACGGTGGAAAAGGGTCGGAGACAGGCTAGGGTTCCGAAGAACCTTTGAGAGAGTTTTGAGAGTGGAGAGAATTCAAGGGCGGTTGAGAGATGGAAAATGAGGGATTAGGGTAGGTCGTTTGGGTTTAATTATGGAAGGGTAAATTATGGTCGTTGATCTGTGTGATCAATGGCCTAGATTTAAAAGGGTAGGTGGGAACCGGGTAGGGGCATTTGGATTAGGTTATGGGTTGTGTCAAATTAAAAAAATGGGCCAGTTCGTTGGGGTTAGGATTGGTCAGTTAAGGGTTAAAATTGAAATGTAAAAGAGCTTGTAATTGAAATAAAATGAGGCTAAATGTTAAATAGATAGTTTTTCCTTTTATTTTATAAAAATAGTAAAAAATGATTTTAAAAGCAAATTAAAAGTACTAAATCAATTAATAATATATAAATATTAATTAAAAATATTGAAACCAATTTTACAATTATAGAAATGCTATTAATCTTAAAATAGGCTAAAATTGCAATTGTATGTAATTTAGCTTTAAAAATACCAAATAAATTTTTAAAAATATACAAAAATCACCTTAACTATATTTTGGTATAAATATGAGAATAAAATAAATTATTCACCAAAATTGATAGTTTGGGGAATAATTACTGATTTTTGTACTGCTAAAAATGGATAATAAATTGATTTTAAAAATCTTTAAAAATTAGGAAAAATACCAAAACCCTTGGGCATGCTTATATATGCATATACATGTTATTTTAAAAGCATTTTATGTATAAAATACATAGGAAAAAATTGGGTATCAACAGCTGCCCCTCTTTACCCGAGAAGGATGAAAGAGTTGTCGGGTAAAGATATGATGGCCAATTTGACCAAACAAAATGATTTGAAAAATTTTGACTGAGATCTGGCTCCTGAGCTGCCTACATATCCCTGGTCTTACAGGAATCGGGCCATATGTAGTTCGTGATCCATCGTCGGAATATGCCGATGGAGATTTTTGAAAAACGGACACGATATTCCAGTTGGGAAGGACGATCAAATTCTAGTATGCTGCGGGAACTGGAGAGGAATCGCTCCTGCTGAGATGGCCGTTGTAGCTGGTTTACCTGCAAATGAGCAATGCGAACATATATATATATATATATATATATATATATATAT
>MU736390.1:47355-62938 GCA_026770625.1 Nicotiana glauca
TAAATGTGATGCAAGTTCCCGTTGGACCATGAATGTTGTCTTTGGACAGTTAGGATGATGTCCTCAGACCATGACGTCCTGGGCCATGAAGCGTATAATAAAGGATTTGCAGGCAATGAAATGATGTTCTCGAGCTATGAGAATGACGCCTCCAAACTATGATGCCTTTTAATAATGATATGCAAGAGATAAAATGGTATCCTCAGGCCATGGCATGGCGTTCTCGGGCTATGAAAATGGTGCCTTCGAACAATTATGCCTTCAGATAATTTGGCGATCTTTCAGCCCATGAAATGCAAAAGGTGGCTATCTTTCAGCCGGTGCAAGACGTAAATAAAAGGTGGCGGTATTTTAGCCATGCAAAAAATGTAAATAAAATGGCGATCTTTCAGTTGATGCATGATTTAAATGAAGTGGCGATATTTCAGCCATGTAAGAAAAATAAAGGCAATATTTCAGCCATGCAAAAAATGTAAATAAAATGGCGATCTTTCAGCCGATGCAGGATTTAAATGAAGTGGTGATATTTCAGACATGCAAGAAAAATAAAGTGGCGATATTTCAGCCATGTAGATGGAGGTGGAGCTTAACCTCAGAAGGCAGAAAGGTAGCCTTATGCAATACAGAAAATGCAGATGGAGGTAGAGCTTAACCTCAGAAGGTAGAAAGGTAGCCTTATGCAATTCAAAAAATGCAGTTGGAGGTAGGGCTTAACCTCGGAAGGCAGAAAAGTAGCCTTATGCAATGCAGAAATGCAGATGGAGACAGAGCTTGGTCTCAGAAGGCAGAAAGGTGGCCTTATGCAATGCAGAAAAATGCAGATGGAGGTAGAGCTTAACCTCGGAAGGCAGAAAGGTAGTCATTATGCAATGTAGAAAAGTAAATGGAGACAGAGCTTAGTCTCAGAAGGCGTAAAGGTAGCCTTATGCAATGCAGAAAAGTAAATGGAGACAGAGCTTAGTCTTTTAGTTGATGGCTTGATAGTTGATAGCTAACTGGGATATTGTGGCTGCTGGGGATGTCGTGTACGGATAGAAATTGTAAATAGGCATGATGATTCTGAAAGTTGCATTCCCAAAAAGTATGAGTGTGTAAATGTATTCGATGATTTACGACTTGGGTGCCTGCATCCAAAGAAAAATCGTGAGTTTTGTAGAGGGGGAAGGTTAGTTCGTATCTCCGTGAACTTTGCCTGTCCTGCTTGGCTCCGATTTTAGTGATGTTGTGTACTATCGGGGTAGCGTTGCTAAACAAAGCAATCTTGATAATAGACGGGCATGATTTAATAAAAATGTAACATAAATACATAATTGAAATAGATTTTTTTTAGATGAACCGACGACTGTGACGCGGTTCAAGACATTGCAACCTCTCTTGCTCCGGAATTTTGAGGGTTCCTCCTCAAAATTCTACCCTAGTTTATTGGTTTGAGACTTCTGATGGCTGCTTGCGATGATCGGCTGAAGTTACTATGGAATTTCGTGGGTCCTCCTCAAAATTCTGCCCCAGCTTCCAATTGTGGGGGAAAATGAAAATTTTATTGAATTGTGACTGAACCCATAAGGCTGCCTACGTATCCCCTCTTAAACGGGAATCAGGTATGACGTATTTCAAATTACATCATAAAGGAAATCATAAATGGTTACACATAGTATCGCTTCACTGCATCTGAATTGATTGATTTCGGCCAAACTTCTCCGTCCATTTTTGCAAGTATGAGGGCTCCCCCTGTCAGAACCCGGTGAACCATGTATGGGCCTTGCCAATTATGAGAGAACTTCCCATTGGCTTCATCTTGATGTGGAAAAATCTTTTTTAACACCAACTGCCCTAGTGTGAACTGTCTTGGTCTGACTCTCTTGTTGAAGTCTATGGTCATTCTGTTCTGATAAAACTAACCATGGCATACTGCATTCATTCTTCTACCATCTATGAGGGCTAACTGCTCGTAACGGCTCTTTACCCATTCTGCATCATCGATTTCTGCTTCTTGTATTATCCTTAGGGAGGGAATTTCTACTTCGGCAGGAATGATCGCTTCTGTATCATAAACCAACGTATAGGGAGTTGCACCAGTTGATGTGCGGACTGTGGTTCGATACCCCCAATAAAGCAAATGATAGCTTTCATGCCACTGTTTATGCTTTTCTATCATCTTCCTTAGTATCTTCTTGATATTCTTATTGACGGCCTCTACAACTTCGTTCATCTGAGGTTTGTAGGCTGTAGAATTATTATGTTTGATTTTGAAGGTTTCATACATTGCTTTCATCAAATCACTGTTGAGGTTGTAGCTGTTGTCAGTAGTGATTGATTATAGAATCCCGAATCGGCAAACGATATGGTCACGGACAAAAGTCTGTCATAACGTTCTTGGTCACTACTCTGTAAGATGCTGCTTCAACCCATTTGGTGAAATAGTCAATTGCTACTAGGATAAACCTGCGCCCATTTGTTGCGGCAGGTTCGATTGGTCCGATAACATCCATTCCCCATGCGGCGAATGGCCAGGGCAAGCTTGTTGCATTGAGCTTATTTGGAGGCAACTTTATCATGTATGCATGGATCTGATAGCGGTGGCACTTTCTAACATATTGGATGCAGTCCGTCTCTATAATCATCCAAAAATAACCAGCTCGGAGTATCTTCTTGGCTAAGATAAAATTGTTTATATGTGGACCGCAGGTCCCGGCATGAATTTCCTCTAGCATTTTAGATGCTTCTTTCGCATCAACACACCTTAGCAAACCCAGATCCGGAGTTCTCCTATACAGGATCCCCCGCTGTGGAAGAAATTGTTGGACAATCTTCGAAGTGTGCGTTTCTGAGTAGCATTTGCAAGCTCTGGATATTCTCATTTGGCTAAAATTTCCCTGATGTCGTGAAACCAAGGCTTTCCATCTGCTTCTTCCTCGATATGAGCACAGTAGGTTGGCTGATCATGAATCTTCACTGGAATAGGGTCTATGAAGTTCTTATCCGGATGCTGAATCATAGATGATAGGGTGGCCAGTGCATCGGCAAACTCATTCTGGACTCTGGGAACATGCCGGAATTTTATCTTTGTGAACCTCTTCCTCAACTCCTGTACATGATGCATGTATGGGAGTATCTTGGAGTTCTTGGTTGCCCATTCTTCTCGGACCTGATGTATAAGCAAGTCTGAATCTCCAATCACTAGCAACTCTTGGACGTTCATGTCAATGGCCATCTTGAGCCCTAAGATGCAAGCTTCGTAATCGGCCATGTTGTTGGTACAGGGGAACCTGAGCTTTGCGGATACCGGATAATGCTGGCCAGTTTCTGATATTAGGACTGCTCCTATGCCAACTCCTTTGAAATTCGATGCTCTATCGAAAAACATTCTCCACTATCATAGGATTCTGCAATGTTTTCTTCTACAAATGATACCTCATAATCAGGAAAATACGTCTTTAAGGGCTCGTATTCTCCATTCACAGGGTTTTATGCAAGGTGATCTGCTAACGCCTATCCTTTTATTGCTTTCTGAGTTACGTAGACAATGTCGAATTCGCTCAGCAGGATTTTCCACTTGTCTAACTTGCCAGTGGGCATGGGCTTCTGGAAGATGTACTTCAATGTGTCCATTCTTGATATGAGATATGTGGTGTAAGCACAAAAATAGTGCCTCAATTTCTGAGCTACCCAAGTCAGGGCACAACAGGTGCGTTCCAACAGAGAATACCGGGCCTCATACGGGGTGAACTTCTTGCTGAGATAATAGATGTCCTGCTCTTTTCTCCCCGTTTCATCATTCTTCCCTTAAACACAACCAAACACTCCATCTAGTACCGCAAGGTAGAGTAACAGGGGTATACCTGGCTCGGGCGGGACCAAAACTGGCGGTGTTTGACAAGTACTCCTTGATTCTGTCGAAGGCCTTTTGGCAGTCATATGTCCATTTGGTAGCGGCATCCTTCTTCAGCATCTTAAATATTGGCTCACAGATGATAGTAGAATGTGCTATAAACCGGCTGATGTAGTTAAGTCTCCCCAAGAAACTCATTACTTCTTTCTTGTTCTTTGGCGGTGGCAATTCTTGAATAGCTTTGACCTTTGATGGATCCAATTCTATCCCTCGGCGACTCACAATGAACCCAAGCAATTTCCCAGCTGGAACCCTGAATGCACATTTTGCGGGATTCAATTTCAGGTTGTATCTTCTCAGTCTATTGAAGAATTTACTTAAATCTTCCATGGGAGCAGCGAATTTCTTGGACTTAATGATGACATCGTCTACATACACTTCGATCTCCTTGTGTATCATGTCATGGAAAATGGTAGTCATGGATCTCATGTAGGTGGCCCCAGCATTCTTTAACCCAAACATCATTATCTTGTAACAATACATCCCCCACGGTGTAATGAAGGCCATTTTCTCAGCATCTTCTTCACCCATCCATATCTGATGGTACCCAGCAAAACAATTGACGAATGACTGCAGCTCATGCTTAGTGCAGTTATCAATCAAGATGTGTATATTCGGCAAGGGGAAGTCGTCTTTGGTACTGGCCCAGTTTAGGTCTCGGTAGTCGAACAGACTCTAACCTTCCCGTCCTTCTTCGTTACTGGCATGATATTGGCTAACCACGTCGGATACTCTACTACCCTGAGAACCTTAGCTTTAACCTGCTTAGTGACTTCTTCCTTTATTAATCTTGAGTCCAACTGAAGACTGGGGAATTTTCATACTCTTCATAAAAAAAACACAAATAATACATCATAAGAAATATGAAAGACAAGCAGAAAAAAAAATATTAATAAAATATATTAGGAATGTAGAAACTAGTAACACATGATGCATTAAGAAAATACACTCAAGAAAAATAAACTAGTTGCAAACATAAAAATAACAACTTTTATAGCTTCATTCCCCAGTAAGATGATTAGTTCTTCAGTCAATATCCTCAAAGAAGTCTCCAACTTCTAAATGAGTAATATTTGTTAGGCCTTCAAAATCATCATCTTTATATGCAAGATGTGCCTTAGAATCATATTTATTTGAGGGACCTGCTTCATCATCATTATTTTGAAAGGTCAAGTGTGCCTCCACATTATTTTCCTTTTTCTTGAGGGAGGCTTGATAAAGTTTGACAAAATGCTCTGGCGTACGACAAATGCGTGCCCAATGACCTCTCATACCATATCGGTGACACATACTAGCTTTTACCTTTTGAATGATTAATTTGAGAACCCTTATTGTTCTCCAATTTATTTACACCATAATGACGATAATTGTTTCGCCCCCTGCCACGTCCACGTTTACGACCATGTCCACGACCACGGTAATTATTTTGTTTTCTTTCAAACTTATCATATGTTGCTACAGCATTCACTTCCGGAAATGGAGCAGACCCAGTGGGACGGGCTTCATGGTTTTTCATTAATAGAGTATTATTCTGCTCAGCCACAAGTAGGCATGTGATTAACTCAGAATATTTCTTAAAACCTTTTTCACGGTATTGTTGTTGTAGCACCACATTTGAAGCGTGAAAGGTAGAAAATGTTTTTTCCAATAAGTCCTCATCTGTGATAGTGTCTCCACATAATTTTAATAGAGAACTTACTTTAAAAATAGCAGAATTATACTCACTTACGGTTTTAAAGTCTTGCAACCTTAAATGTATCCACTCATACCGAGCTTTCGGTAATACCGTAAGTTTTAGGTGGTCATATCGATCTTTCAAATTAATCCATAATTCAAGTGGATCTTTTATGGTTAAATATTCAGTTTTTAACCCTTCATGTAGATGATGACGAAGGAAAATCATGGCCTTCGCTTTATCCTGATTTGATGCTTCATTTCCTTTTATAATAGTATTTCCAAGACCTTTAGCGTCAAGGTGAATTTCAGCATCAAGAACCCATGATAAATAGTTCCTCCCGGTGATATCAAGTGCCACAAATTCAAGTTTTGATAAATTTGACATAGTGAAAACTATCATAAAAGATGAATAAGTTAGAGAAATAATTATAATAATAAACAATTAATGAAAACAAAACGATTAAGGTAAAAGAAATGAAAATAGAGCTATATCATGTTAACAATCTACTATTTCATTTTATTCTTGCCATAAAGTAGAAATTACATACTTGTTTCATTTCACTTTATATTATTGATATATATGTGTTAATAGAATTGAACGTGACTAACATTATTGATGTTCCAATAAATATAAAGTAATTAAACTATAAAATTATTGCTTGTCAATTCATTTCTCACAGTTAGAACATTTAAACAAATGGAAATGCAATTATTAGATATGGGCATGAATTTAATCAGAAATTTAAATATTAAATTAATGTTGACAACAAATAAGCGAAGTACTAAAATAAATACTCTACTTTGAACGTGTTATTAGTAGCAGTGACTAGATAATGTATACACTACATATATATGCATACATGATAAACAAAAATGTGAAACAGACGGAAAAGGGAACAACAACATGAATAATGTAAATTATCAAATATTGCAAAGAAAAATTTATGTTGTAAGAATTAAGCATATGATATGTACTGCCATAAAAATAATTATAATGATACATACCTTAATAAAATATGGCTCAACTTAGCGAGAGTTAAGAATAAAATTAGAGTTTCGTGCTGATAATGTGTTATAAAATAAAAGCAATGCAGTAAAATGTAAATAAGAAGAGATAGAACGAAGGGAGAAGAGTTTTGTTCTTTCACTTTGGTGTATTTTTCCATTGCAATTACATGGCATTTTACAAGCATAAAAAGTAAAAATGATTGACATAAAATAGGAAATTTAATCTTTCAACTATTCACAATATGGGCATCCAATGTAGTATCCAATGTAACATCCAATGTAGTATCCAATGTACAAATTATTCATAATAATGAACAATTTATTAACCTTTTTAAGGACTTATTTCCCATTCACGCACTTCTAAGGAAGTGTGGATGATTTCTCTGCCAGCTCATTGCTCAAGGGAAAATTAATTTATTCTAAACAAGAATAAGAGGGTACTTGTACATCAGTAAAGTTTCACCATGCAATTGATTTTTCAGATAAGTTTAGGGTGCAACTTATATATTTTGCCTAACTTATAGCCTGTTTGGCCAAACATCAAGAATTAGCTTATTTTGAGAAGTATTTTTTTTCTTTTTTAAAAGTACTTTTGGCGAGAAACATGTCGTATTTGGCTAATCTTTATTATTGTAAAAGCATGAATACAATGTTAGTTTACAAAAATAACTTTATAATATTAAGCATAATAACTCATAATAAAATGACATAACCGGAATTCTAGATATTAGCCTTATAATCCCATTAGTTTTAGGACATAATACTACACGTTAGGAATCCTACATGATTGCCTTTAGGAATTCTATTAGTATAATTACTTTCGGGCTTTCTAATTCATATAAAATTAAATAAGTAAATATCTTTAATCATGTAATCCTATTACTTTTAGGATATACTTCTTAAAAATTTCTATTACTAATTTAATTTGATAACATATTATAATATCCTATCATTAATTTAATTTGAGAATTTATTATATTGTCCGAATCCATTTAGAAAAATAAAAGCATATATTATTATAAAAGTATAAATACTATATTAATATATCAAAAAATTCCTAAAATATTAAACGGAAGAATTCACAAGGAAGGACATAACTGCAATAATCTATTTTTTTGGATTATAATACCTTCTATGTTAATTTTAATAATATTTAAAAATTTAACATCAATAAAATGTTGTCAATAAATTCTTATTAAAAACATGTAGGAAGGTTTAATAAAATCAATTTCATAACAATCCTCTACATTAGCAATATATTACAACTCTGTAATATTCAATATGAAGAAAAAATAAAAGTTTAAACGGATTGCATAAAGAGTTGAAATTGAGAAAAATATCCCCACGATAATATATTTTTATGTTATATTTGAACGATTTTCCTACTCAAATAATAATTTTTTTATCACTTTTTTCGTGTAATATTGAAAACACCCAATTTAGAAAATATTTAAGAATATAAATTTATGAGAAAGAAAAAAAATACTTGGTAAGGGATAATATCGTTAATGATTTTACAAACATAAAGATCTAAAAGTAAAATATCATATCAATCTTTTACTCTTTAAAAATAAAATTTACGGTAGATAACATTATATCTAAGATTAAATATTCAAAATAAGAGATGAATTAATATTAAGATCCGAATCGATATAAAATGAATTATTTTTTATGTTTAAATCAAATAATTATATCTTGTAATTAATTAATTAACAAGCGAATCCAATTAAGTTATTTTTAAATTCATCGTATGAGTAAAATTCTTATTCAAGTTAAAAAAAATATCTTAGCGTGCATAAATTTATTCCATAAATAGAGTGTTAGAACACAAAGTAAAAAGGTTACAAAAAATAAAAATAAAAAAATTCAGTATATTCCACAAGTGGACAAAGTAAAAATGTTAGTATATTAAAAATCAAAATGTAATATAAGTGCCTGAGAAAGCACAATCAAAGCTAAATCCTAAACAAGAACAAGCTTTCAAGACTATATTATAAAGATTCAATTCTGGTATAATGAGATTATTCTTTGTATATGCCTCCAGCGAAATCGAAAAAATATTTCCATGTCATGCATTACTTGCAAATATCATATCAAGCGGCATGCCATTGTTAGCAATAATAGCAAGTGGTGTACCAACAACGATTTATTATGAGACCTCCCACTTTAGATTTGATATAATCCTTCAAACAACTTAAATAATCATCACAAATATACCAAGGCAGAGCAATGGTGCTAAAGTTATAAGAAAAGTAAAATTGATAATAGGGGATGAAGCATTTATGGCTATGTGTCAAACGATCCAAGTAATTACTCGGAGTTCTAGAGATATATCGGAATATTAATATACCGTTTGGTGAAAAATTAATGGGTTGGGAGGCGATTTTTGTCAAGCACTACCAGTAGTTCCAAAATCGACAAAAGCAAAAACCGTAAAAGCTAGCTTGCCAAAGTTATACTTCTGGCTTCAAACGAAAAATATTCAACTGACAAGAAATATAAAGTAAGAACAGATCCGGTATCGAGTGTCTTCTTGCTTTGTGTCAGAACGAAAAAGAGCATCAAGTAAAAGATGATTTGGTTCTTCCTGAAAACTTGGTTATCAATCTTAATGGTAATAATAATGCATTTAAAAAGAGAAATATTGTTATCATTAGATTAAAACGATTTTGTGCATATCGCATGATGAAATTAAAAAAATATCTCAGCTAGAAGAAATGAATAAGTTGATCAACTAAATAAAAAGTTGATTGCAAAATTTTATAGGAAAACAAATGTTTTCAATTTTTTACTTTGCCAAAAATGATACCAATAATTACTATCAAGAATAATACTTAAATACTTTAATACCAAAATGTCCTTCTACTATATATATTTGTTGTCAAGTTTCTTATTTCTTACGTATGTTAGTGTCACCGTATATATAACAGACTAAGTTAAAATTGATCTTCTATTGTATATAGGTTAATTTTGAAGAAAAATATGTCTGTCATGCTACTGAAAAACTCATATAAGCAGAATAACTTATGCAATAGCACACATACATGATATATATGTATTTTGACAATAACATCATACATGCAAAAATTATTATACAAGTTAATGTGCTTCTAAGTAAATTCTTATCCCCGAATTCAACATTCGTCTTTCGAAACTAAGGAATATCCTTTTAAATTTGTATGAAAATAAATTTTAGTATGTCTATGTTTTGCAAATATAATATATAAACCACAAGGACAAACATTCTAAATATTGGACAATATTTACCACAAATATATTTTCTTGCAAGAACACCTGTATGTTGCACTTTCAAGAGGGATATCAAGATTGATAACAAGAGTTATGGTTAAGTAGAACAATCAATGCATTAGGAGGAAACATACAGAAAAAATATTATCCACAAAGAAGTGTTCGTTAAGATACCATCACATTAAATACTTTTAAACTATAATACATAATTATCTAACTGACATGACAAGATTAATCATTTATGTAAGTTTTGATGATGTAATTTTACTTTAAATTCACGTATTATACTATTATAATAATATTTATCGACGCTTAGATGATTGTTATATTATTATACATAAAATTTCTCTTATTAATTAAATTTTATTGTTCCTTGATATCAATAAATATTTAAATCATCACGTGCCATTTCATAGATACAAGTTAATTTAAAAGCATTTTTTGAGCAGCAATTAGTTTTTGTCTAAGTTTTTAAAAATCTCTTCTAAATATTTATTTTTTCCCATTAAGTGATTTTCAAAATAGTAGTTTTGGAAAGAAGTTATTTTTTTTTTGCTTTTATTTCTACTTAAAAGCACTTCTTTTTCTCGTTTTAAAAGCTTGGGAAAACTTCAACTTTGAAAAAAGAAAGCACTTTTTTTTTATGTTGGGCAAACAAGCTATTAATATGTTGGATTAGTGCAATCCCTCTAATTTTTTCTTGTTAAATTAATCCGATTATCCGCCCACTCAATCGTTTAAACTAAAAATAGTCACCCATTATATAATATATGTATAATTCATATTTATTATGTGTATAATCATATATAGTTAATGCATAATCTATGTGAATGACTAGAAAAAAATAAATAAAGAATATTACCGGCTATTTGGATAAACATCCCTTTTTCTTTAAGGAAAATCTCGTTCAAACAGGTCGGCACTTTAGGGATCCATGGCCCAAATTTGCATGGATCTCCAAATTTGATCCATTATATAAACCCACTCAAAAAAACCCTAATCTCCCCATAGGCGCAGCTGAACACATCTACTCAGGTCAGTTAACTCTTCCTTTTTAGATATAACGAGTTCGATATGATATTCGGCGTTTCTTTCGAGTGATAATCATAAGTCGAAAAGCAGGTCGAAGATGAGTAAAGGAAGCAGTGGAGGAGGAGCCATGAAAGGTGGAAAGAAGAAGGGAGCAACATTCGTGATTGATTGTTCAAAGCCAGTGGAGGATAAGATCATGGAAATTGCTTCACTCGAGAAATTCCTGCAGGAACGCATCAAAGTTGGAGGAAAAGCTGGGGCTCTCGGTGACACTGTCACTGTCACTCGTGACAAAACCAAAATTACCGTCACCTCCGACAGCACTTTCTCCAAGAGGTAAATATCCTCTTTTTTGTTCACCTGCAACTGCTTTCCTGAGTGTATGTTTTTTTTTTCTTCTATAATTGGCTACTAATTTCTTAATGAAATAAAAAAAGTGAAGTATTTATCCACCGGTTTTATCACTTCAATAAACAGTATCAAATGACAAACATCTCTTTTTCTTGTTTTGTACTAGTTCTGTATGTAGGACTATGAATCTTGAAAAGAATTTATTTTATTTTAGACTTTCAAATGCTATATTGATTAACTTCATTTTTTGGCGGTCTCCTTAAGAGTATTAAGGTGTAGCTTTGGGCATAGTTACCTGGTAATGTATTGAAGACAAATGTGATTGTAGAAACTATAGAACTTTTGGGGCTAAATCAATAATTGAGTCATTGCCTAGTCTAGTCAAGACGTGCTAAACAATGGGTTATAACCCAACCCGCCAACTTGACCCTACTTTTTAAATATTTATAAGCAGCATCAAACAACAAACAAAGCTGAAATATAAAGAGCTGAAATTCGCTAATTGATATTTAAATACTATACATAGAGTACTGAAGATATGAAAATCTATATGAATGCTAAAATGTTTTTTCTGTTTATCAGGTATGAATCTTGAAAACTTGAAATATATTGAAAATTCCAAAATAAATAAAGTGCCATAAAAGTTGCATATATGGAGTACCACATTAAAAAAAAATTAATTGGTGGACAATATGACTTGATTGATATTAAGAAACGAATATCAAAATGTACTGGACCAGAACGATATCCTTAGAAGTTTAATTTGCTTAACACGTAATTGATCAATTGTAAATACTATAGCCTCTATATTTAGTTATACAATTTTATTGAATATTATGCCCATGAAGTATAAGAAAATTTGGAACATATTTTATTTCATATTCGCGACAAGGTGGGTGGCCCCTATTGAGGACAAGATGCGGGAGGCTTAGGTGGTTTGGTCATGTGAGTAGGAGGAGGAGCACATATGCCCCAGTAAGGAGGTGTGAGAGGTTGACATTGGAGGGCCTACGGAGATGTAGAGGTAGGCCAAAGAAGAGGTGGAGACAGGTGATTAGGCAAGAGATGGCGCATCTTCAGCTGACCGAGGGCATGACCCTTGATAGGAATGTATGGAGGTTGAGGATTAGGGTAGTAGAGTAGGTAGTCTAGAGTGTTCATTTAATTTGTTTAGAAACGTGGAATCTTTAATTTTATGTAGTAACTACCTAAGGCATTTGCATTAGATGCTTGCATTATGCCTACTGTTATAAAAATTAAGGGATTTTCATTGTTTTATTGTGCTCTATTTTGCCATTCTTAAACCAGGTTCCTGTAACTTATACTTAAGATGTGGAACAATATCCTCTCCCACCTTTGTTGTTTCTCAAGGTTTTATTTTCCGGATCCGGAGTCTCCATTAACACTCTAACCTACATTTTATGTCCAGAGAGTATTCTTTATTATCTCAGTTAATTGTATTTTTGAGTTTGAGAGCTGTTGTAATTCACCAGCTGGTTGCAGATGCATTTTGTCTTGTGATGTTCCCAACCATTTGTTTTCCAAGTAATGATGTTATATTCTTTAACCAGGTATTTGAAATACTTGACAAAGAAATATCTAAAGAAGAATAACGTGCGTGATTGGCTTCGAGTTATTTCTTCAAACAAGGATCGCAATGTGTACGAGTTAAGGTACTTCAACATTGCTGAGAATGAGGCTGAGGAGGAAGATTGAGAACTAGAAGCAGTAGATTGTAATTGTTCTCTCTTTTTTGATATAATTTACACTTTTTTGTCTGGAATCAAATCTTTTGCATTTTTGCCCTGTTTTTAAGGGAGAAATGAGATTGTGTTACTGGAGTTGGGTTTATTTCTTCTATAACTTAGCTTTTAACTTGTTGGGTTCGTTTTGTCCAATTGCATTTGAGGAGAATACAGTTAAATATCACTTGTCATCTCAAAATCAGGGTGACTCACAATACCTATTTATTCAGTTTTTCGGTCCAAAACCCCTTCATTCAAACAATATGTTTACTAAATTACAACTTATCTTAGAATTCATCTTTAGATTTTGTAGTATAAGGCCAACTTAAAAGGGGGTTTGACACGTCTGCCCGCAAAAACAAAATTATTTACTTTTGTCTATCTATTTATTTTTCTACCCATGAATTAATTACATTTTCTACCCAGGGAGTTTTTTCTTTGTTCTCCAATTTTTTTTTATTTCTATATTTTTTTTTCTTTTCTGCCTTTTTTTTTGGTTTTCTTCTTATTTTTTTCTTTTTTCCTTTTCTAATTTCATTTAACTTCTTATTTTTTTTTATATTCCCTTTCTCTTCGTAATCTAATTTCATTTACTGTTTTTACTTTTTTTTATTATTTTTTTATACAATAAGAAAAATAATTAATATAGTAAATATTTGTTCACCTTTTTTTAAATTTAACTAGTACAATATACCTGTTATTTTTTTTTTCTTTTTTATTTTTTAAATTCAATTATTAAACTGAAATTATATCAGTTGTCACTTGATCTAATACACTGAATATAACATTGATTGCTATTGAGCACCATAAGTTACACAATCAAATTCTAAGAATCAACACGTGATTGCAATGCAAACCTTGATCTCTTGCCCTATAAATATCAATACACACTCTACCACTATCATTAATACAACTAGTTATAGAGCAAGAAAACATAATCTACGACAACCAAATCTCCATATATACTAGTTAGAATAAAATTGATAATAACATATTAAAAAATACAACAAAAGTATAAGTAGCGAAAAAGACTTCTAGTACCATATGATACCAATATGGTATATATGTATACCAACAGAGCATATAATTTCTCTAGAATATTGCTACAATTATCTGCGACTATACTATTCAACCATAACATTAAGGGACGCAATAAAAGTATGAGAAAATTACATGCTCGTATTTCAAACTAAATATTCGCAAAACAACTTGCTCATTTCGTATACTAAGATGGTATATGGGGTTGTTCCAACAATTGCCTATAACTATAAAAACTACTAATACACATAATTTATGTTCACCGGCACACAAAAATTCCAGCATTATTGCAAATCATGTTGATATAAATAATTTCATAATAGAATTCACTTAAAATGTAGTTAAAACAACCAAAACAATGTTCAAACTAGTATATGATACCAATATGATATATAACTATACCAACATGGTATATAGTTTTACTAGTTAATTCCTGGCAACTATATGACTATACTACTATTACATAACACACAAGCATAAAGAGAAAAATAAAAAAATAGTGTACCACATATTAAGATAATAAGGTATTTTAAGATATTGTACTATATTACTATTATTAAAAGAAAATTAAATATTATACCAATTAAATGTAGCTAATACAACAAAAAAAATAATTCAACTAGCATATGATACCAATATAGTATATAGCTATACTAATAAGGTATATTGTTGGAATGAATTGTATACTAAAATGGTATATTTTTATACTAATTGGATATACAATACAAATTCGTCTTCTTCTATGGTTCAACTATATCTCCACCAAATTGACTAAAACTTTAGCTACAACCTCCAATCAACTTTCCAAACTAACCCAATACAAGATCAGATCAAAACAATTAAAAACTCAAACAAACCAATGAGTTTCAAGCTTCAAGGTCCGTCAATGGTGGATTTAAATTTGAGAATATGAATTTTGCTCCTCTAGTGGGTGTTGTTAACATGGCGTCATCTTGTTCATCTATCAGAGCTTATGGAGGAAAAAAATTGAAGGTGAACAATGGACGAAAAATGATGGAAGACGAAGTAGAACAAAAGTGATTGAAAAATTGATTATTCCGGCGAAGCTTATATTTCCGGCAAAACTATTTGTTGTAACTTAAAACGGAAAAAAAAGAGAGAAAGAAAAGCATTTCATCTAGTCGATCACCTACCTATTCTCGTTGAAGTTGGATTGAAATTTCTTTTAGCAATAAACTTTACTCTTGATTCAACTCACAGTTACAATTAGGGGTGCACATAGGCCGGGTTGGTTCGAATTTTTCAATTACCAAACCAAACCAATAGTGTCGGATTTTTAAATCTATAAACCAAACCAAACCAACGAAATCGGGTTTTTCAATCTTGGGTTTTCTTGGGTTTTTCGGATTTTTTTGGGTTTTCGGGTTTTTTTTCCCGATAAGTCTTCATAGCACAAATATATAACTCGTGCTCCACATACTTCTCTAATCCTACAAGGATACAACTATATAATGTATTTTTCAAGAAAATAATACAATAATATGAGATGCGTCATAACATTGTACTAAAATATTCAATAACAAAAATACTAAAATCCATAAAGAAAATATTACTAAGTAATAAGCCATAATAA
>MU736390.1:72878-96202 GCA_026770625.1 Nicotiana glauca
ACGTGTGCAGATTCAGGTGTTCCGGGAGCATAGTTGAGCTATTTGCTGCTTCAGAGTTTCTCAGGAGTTGTCGAGGTAGCTGCCTGACGTTCGCTGGACTCGACTCCTCCCCTATTCCTTTATTATTTCCGCATTTTAGAATATCAGTATTGCTGAGGATGTATTATTTTGTTATCTTAGAGGCTCTAGACTTATGACCCTAGGTCTTTGGGAGATGTTGGCTAAGTCAGTGATTCATAATGTCTCTATCTAGATTATTGGTTAATAGACTTGTTAAATGGTAATTTAATGCTATAAATTGGAAATGGGTGGTGTGATTGAGTTGTGAGTGTTAATTGGTCGGGCTTGTCTAGCAATTGTGTTGGGCGCCATCACGATCGGGATTGGGATCGTGACACATATAATAGGTTAAATGTTAGTATCTCATAAATTAAATTAATATGACTAGTTATTTCATATTTGATTGTATATCCCAGTAGGAAGATAATTAGATAACTTAGGAGATTGAGGTAAATCCAGAAATCAGAATAAGTAGTTGGAGGACGTTTGTCGGTGTATGATCAATATCTATTACTTTTAGAAATTTATATACATTTTTTAACTTTTACCTAATAACTTAAACACATTGTTTATTATTATTATTATTATTATGTATTTTTAAAAAATTATATACTTATTGATGTGATGTACACGTGCAAAGTGCGTGGCAAAAGAATGGTGCGCATGAAAGGTGAATTTTGGTTCAACCAATGATACGATTAACAATTTCTATAATAATAAGAGAATGTGAAGTTCTTTCTTAATTTAAGGGTAAATTAAAAATTTAAATATCATGGATCCAAATATATTGAGAAAATAAAACAATAGGATAAAACTATTGATAGATGCGGTATTATCACGTTTACGTTTAGCCTGTTCCAAAAACTATTTACATCTGATAGTCGAAAAAGTATATAAAATTTGTATAATTTTTGTATATAACATACAGAATGTATGTACATACATAAATATACAAATTATATATATATATATATATATATATATATATATATATATATATATATATATATATTCGACTATTATTTTTACAGTAATTATACAATATTATTTTTCCTTAATAGATCGACCTGATATCCATCAAATCATAAAAAATTGTGGGCCAATCCATATTTCTTTTATCCTATAGAAAGTATTTCAAAATTTAAAAAGTATCAATTTTTGTAACAGAAATGAATAAGATTATAAAGTATATATCCATGGATGGAAGATTAATAATATGTTAGAGCAGAACGCAACTGAAATAAATATTGGACATACCTCTAGTCATTGTTACGATATCGTCATTGTCGACGATAGAAGTTTTCCTCCGTTGAGTCTTCTAAGCACTTCAGAAATCCACACTACATGGTGTGGTAATTAAAAGGATTTTTCTGTGCTTAGGGACCTCAATCAGATTTAGCTACATTTATACTGTTCTTCCATCAAATGGGCATCAGTTTCTTGCATATGTGCAGTTACAAAAATTGAAGAAGTGGAATTAAAGAAAGGGATTTCAATTAGTCCATTAAAGTACCACCTTTCTGAAACGTTCAAACAAAACGTTATCAACATTCTCCCACTTGGTCCGTATACAAAATGCCTAAGTCATAGTTCTAATGCTTAAAAGAGAACCATAATACACTAATCAATAGTTCCTCTAAGAGCGAGTAATATCTTCCATGTATCACGATGCATTATGCCTCTAAACTTTAGCCCATGTTTCTTAATGAATAAATTCAATGTTTATTCTAGGTCCATACTTTAGTGATATTTCTCAAATAACTGAACGTGTACACAGTAACAATATGAGAAATTTCATACGATAATAGAGTTTCATCGATATTTGTTATAAAGAAATTTACATAGTAGAACCAAGTGCCATTGTAATTACATGATCCTTAATTTTTTGTGGTGGCATGCTTTTAGTTAAAGGATCAACTAACATCGATTCAGTGCTAAGTGCTCAATGACCACTTTTTTATCTTTAACATGTTGTTTTATGGCTAGATACTTAATGTTGATATGCTTACTTCGACTCCCACAATTGTTATTCTTAGCCATAAAGACAATAGCTGAGTTATCACAATATATCCTCAATGGCCTAGAGATCGAATAGACAATTCTAAGCCCCGAAATGAAACTCTTCAACTATACACCATGTGAGGTAGCCCCAAAAAACAAGAAACAAACTTAGCCTCTATAAAGAAAGTAGCAATTAGAGTCTGTTTGAAACTCCTTCAAGATATAGCTCCACCAACCAACATATAAATATATCTTGATGTTGATTTACGTGAATCAAAGGCCAGCAAAGTTTGAATCAGAGTAGCCAATTACCTCCAAAATATCTGATCGTTTGTACATAAGCATGTGGTCTTTTGTCCCTTGAAGGTATCTTAAGACTTTCTTTGCAGCTCTCCAGTGGTCAAGACCTGGATTAATATGATATATTCCTAACATTCCAACAACAAATGCAATATCAGGTCTAGTGAAAACCTGAGCATACATTAAGCTTTCAACAACAGAAGCATATGGAATGTTTTTCATTTGTTCCCTATCAATGTCATTCTTCGGGCACTAGTTCAAATTGAACTTTTCATCCTTTACTATGGTAGCTACGCTTTGTCACGATCCGGATTTTTCACCATCGGGAGTCGTGATGGCGCCTACTAGTGGGAGCTAGGCAAGCCAACTCTTACTTATCTTTCCATCTTTATCGGATGTCATTTTTTTTAAAATTTTTAGCAATAAAAATATAATTACAGCGGAATAAATTAATTTAGCGGGAGACTTAGTAAATGTTATTAGATGCGATACAGAAATCTAGGCATAATTCACTACCCAAGAACTGGTGTCACAATATTTACGAACTTCTAAGAATACTAAACACAACCGTTTGAAAGATATATAAAACTGTTTGTCTCGAATACATGAGATAACAGAATCAAAATAAAGATAGAGGAGACGCCGGGTCTTGCGGACGCCTGCAAGGCTACCTCGGTGTCTCGATGGTCGGAATGCAAACACTCGTACTACTACTGCTGCTGCTGTCCGAAACTTGTATCTGCGCAAAAAGAGCGCAAAGTGTAGAATCAGCACAACCGACCCCATGTGCTGGTAAGTGCCTGGCCTAACCCCGACGAAGTAGTGACGAGGCTAGACAGGACCTACCACGAATAACCTGTACATATATATGTGCAATAATAGAAAAATACACTAATTTAAACAGTTAAAAAGGGGGGAGCATGTTGTGGGGTACTACAGTCTAAATATAGAGATCATCGGTAAAGAAAAGAAGCTGGACAATAACAACTTATAAGGGAAAACACAGGAAGTCCCTACATACGAAAACAATACACTCAGTCCATACTCCGTTGCCCGATCCTCAACAATCAATACCGTTGCGGCGTGCAACCCGATCCTCGACAATCAATACCGTTGCGGCATGTAACCCGATTCTCAATATTCAATACCGTTGCGGTGTGCAACCCGATCCTCAATATTCAATACCATTGCGGCGTGCAACCCGATCCTCGACAATCAATACCGTTGCGGCGTGCAACCCGATCCTCAACATTTAATAACCAAGAACTCACCCAAACAACGACCGCAACTCAAGTGCGAGGGGAGTAACAACAATTACAAGAAATCCCGGTAAGGGAATACAATTAACAATTCAATTATCCCGGCAAGGGAGAATACAATAAATATTTACGTCCCGGCAAGGGAAATAATTACAACACTTCCTCTTTTGTTCAATTCTTCCTCAAACCTTTCACATCTATCTATCCATATCTATATTATATTATACTAAAAGTGGGAAGCCTCTTAGTCAACAGTTAGAGTACCAAAATGTCCTTCAAAATTATATGGACATTTATAACCTTAATAACAAATAAATTATGTATAAGGTTTCTTGTTCACCCATTATATTTTCTTCTTGATCTTTCATTCAGATGGAGGTGAATATCATTTAGTGACCTTTGATCACTATTAAACCTTAGAAAAATGATGCAGCCTATAGGAAATAAAATGAAAAGGAAAGCAAAGGTTATATTTTCCCTAATAAATAACGTCGGACCTTTCAATTCCTCATCATTAAGGATCATTTACGTTTTCCATACGTATCCGAATTTCTACCTACATATGACTTGTAATCTCTATTTGCAACTAACAAAAGGTAAGACATCAGAAGGTTCTTTCTTTCTTATCTATCTTAATGTCTAAGTACAATAAACACTCCATATCAATTTTTGTATGTTGCACCTCCAGATTTTTGTTAATACCATGTTTCACCAAATATCAAAGTTAAGAAAAGACTAGTTATATGAAACTTATCAATTTAACAAGGAAGTTGTATCACAACATTCGAATTAAAAGCAATTAAGACTCACGGTCATGCTAGACTCCGGTGCATAGATAACCGTCACCATGCCTATACACCGTACTCCACAATTAGCAAGTAGCAAATAACATCCTAATCTTATTCCCTCAAGCCAAAGTTAGAATAAACACTTACCTCAACTTCCACAGCTAAATCAATAGGGCTAAACAAAGCAACAATCCTTGGACCGCAATACCGAAACCACGAATCGATACCGAAAAGCTCGAAACCCAAATCGCCCTCAATCAAACGATGAACTAAAACCTCCAAATATCATTTGAAACCATCGCTACCGGAGAAAATAAATTCTGGGCAGTGGGTGTTATTGTAACAAAAACACTGGCATACACTTTAAAATGCCGCGGTGCTACATGTCGCAATACCGTTCTCAAATTGGAATAAGAGCATAAGTAACTAAAATTTTGGCATTCTGGGCGATGAAATGTGTTGACCGGCACTGAACAAATGAGATAGCCCAAATATTAATTTAATCCAAAGATATCCATGAGATTAATTGATTGGTGTAACTTTTGTGACCATTAATTGAAGTGGGGATGGACGGAAATTTCAAAAAGGACAAGAAGGTTAAAGTCTTTCTTTTAGACTTTTAGTGACTGATTTGAGAATTTTTTTTTTAGGAGTAATTGACGGGAAATGGACCATGGACTTTTGTAGCGGATGAAGAAATGAAGCTACGGTGACCAATCAGAAAACGGCTATTAGCTTGGAGTAATGCTGCTTTCTTTTGTGTAGTCTAGGTCTAAGAATTGAAAAACTTCATCAAGTTGAAAATTTAGAACTTAAGTCTGAGATACGTTAAACGATGTCCGATTTTAACCGAACTTTACAGAAACATCCTAAATCATATATAAGACCTGTATCGGGCACCAGAACTAAAGTACTGGCCCGATACCAACATGTTCTAATCCAATTTAATTTCAATTTTCTATATAAATTCCAGAAAAACGATTTCTTTCAAAAATTTTATTTCTAGGGCTCGGGACCTCGGATTTCGACCCCGGGCACATGCCCGAGTCCCATATTTTTTTACGGACCTCCCGGGACCATCAAATCACAGGTCCAGGTCCGTTTACCCAAAATATTGACCAAAGTCAACTATATCAATATTAATATCAAAATTCTTTAAATTTTTCACAAAATTCACATATTTTAACATAAAACTTTCCGGCTTCGCGCCCGGACTACGCACGCAAATCGAAGCAACTAAAAATGAGGTTTTTAAGGCCTCGAAAGTGCGGAAAAAGGGAGAAATACGGTGATGACCTTTTGGATCGTCACACGCTTGGTGAATAATCCTTCATCCGGAAACTCTCTAAAACTTTGTTGATATAGGATTCTTGAGATAAATCTAAAATACCTTGATGTCTATCTCGATGAATCTTAATTCCAATGACATAAGATGCATCACTAATACCTTTCATATCAAAATTTTGAGAGAAATTATTTCACCTCATATAGTTGTAACGATCCGACCAGTCGTTCTGTATAATTGTACTTCGCTCAATAGTTTTTGGGCATAAATAGCTCTGTATGGTGATTTTGGACTCAGGAGTGTGTTCGAAAAATTATTTGGAAGACCGTAGTTTAATTAGGATTGAAATGGCTAAAACAGAAATTTATGTTTGGAAGTTTGACCGAGGAGTTGGCTTTTTTATATAGGAATCAAAATCTAATTCTGGAAATGGAAATAGCTCTATTATGTAATTTATGAGTTGTATGCAAAATTTGGGGTCAATCGGATGTGATTTCATAGGTCTCGACATATGTTGTAGAAGTTTGAGGTTTCTAGTTCATTAAGCTTGAACTGGTGCGCGATTCATATTTTTGTTATTGTTTGATGTGATTTGAGGGTCCGTCTAAGTTTTTAATGGTATTTTAGGACTTGATGGTACCTTTTATTGAAGTCCCCGGGGCCTCGGTTGTGTTCAGAGGTGAGTTTTGAGTGAGTCCGGATATTTTGGCACTTTGATATCGTTCTGGTACTTTTGGAAGTGCGGACCATACATTTTGGAGTGCTGAGGTGAAGGATAGGTGCGGACCGTACATAAAACTATAGACCGCAGCAGAAATATTCGGACCTCGAAGGAGGAGTGCGGACCGCACAATTTTATGTGCGGCCGCACATCATGGAGTTCTGCAGATTCACTAGTCCAACTTCGGAAGCTTATATTTTTTTGACAAAAAAGGAAATTGGAGATGATTCAAAATGAAATTTATAGCCCTTCGTATCTAATTTTGATAAAGATAAAGAAATCATCATTTGGACATCTGTAGAGAAAGTTATGGCCAATTTACTAAAGCCTGGTAATAGAGAAGCTGTGAAGTGCGGCCGCACAATTATTGTGCGACTGCAGGAATTGGAAAGGTGCGTCTGCACTTGGAAATGTGCAGACCACACATTAGGAGGTTAGAGGGTGTACTATATAAACGAGGCTTAGGGTATTATTTTACATTTTGGACCTTGGGAGCTCGGTTTGTGACAATTTTTTGTGGGTTTTTAAGAAATACATCGGGGTAAGTGATTCTAACTCAGATTTGATTAATATACATGAATATATCATTATTTTCATCATTTTATTAGCATTTTGAGATTAAAATTGGGGGGTTTGGTGTAAATTTTTATAATATGAATTTTTGAGTTTGAACACCGATTTGGAGTCGGATTTGAGTGAAACTAGTATGGTTAGACTCGTAATTAAATAGGTTGTCAGATTTTATGAGTTTTGTAGGGTTCTGAGGTGCAGGACTGGGTGTGATTTTGGACCGATTTGGGATTTGATTTAAGTTTCGATCTTTATCAATTATAATTGATTCCTTGGGCTTCATCTGATGTACTTGAGTTGTGTTTGGCTAATTTTGAGCCGTTCCAAGGCCGCTACACCTGGGATGGCATTTTTGGAACATCGCTTGGCTTGCTCGGTATTGGAATTGGCTTGTTCAAGATAAGTAACTCCTCTAAACTTAGTGCTGAGGGTATGAAAACCCGAATTACATGTTAATATGATTGGTATTGAGGTGACGCACATGCTAGGTGACGGGCGTGTGGGCGTGCACCCTGTAAATTTTGACTCCGTTGTTTTCATGGCACAGTATAGTGGCCCTACTTTATTGATATCCGTGTTTTCACCATGTGATAAATTAATTGAGCTGTCAATCATGTTAGATATCATGTTAGGCTTTATGCCGATACTGTTGGGACCCATAGTAGTTGTTTCTTATTGTCATTTCACTGATTTCATTGCTATTTCGTACTCAATCATATTCATACATTCATATCATATCTCAGTCTCAGTTGTTATTTATTGATACATCATGTTATTGTTGTCGGGCTAGATTCATGACAATGTGAGCCCGTGAGTGAGACTGGAGAGATTGACGAATGAGTGAGGCCGAGGGCCTAATTGTGAGGTTATTGATACTATAACATATGAGTTGTCTGTGTGGATTCTGATATTGATACTATAGCATGTGAGTTGTCCGCGCGGATTCTGATATTGATACTATAGCACGTGAGTTATCCGTGCGAATTTTGATATTGATACTATAACACATGAGTTGTCCGTGCAGATTATAGCGATTGGTGTAAAGGATCCTCTCCGGAGTCTGCACACCCCCAGTGAGCACAATTGACTATATATGTGTGTGTGGGGATCGGGTTGCACACCACGACGAGTATTGTACAATGCTGAGTGATATTGAGCACGGTAAGAGATAATGCGAGATTGTAAGGTTGAGTACCCTGAGACTATGAGTACATGAGTTCATCACTGAGAGACATTGCATTTGACATACTTACTTGAGATATATGCATAGAGATGCATTTTTCTTTTGTTGTCCGATTTTGATGACATTCATGATTTTTACCTGTATCTTGACATGTAGGCATAGAGATGTACTTTACTCATGCTATCGGAAAATAAAACATTTACCTGATGAAAAGTTTTTGGGAAAAGTTACAGTTTTCAAACTTACTCATATTTTTGACGATTTCGATAAAGGATTTGGACTTTCACTGATATACTTGAAAAGTGGAACAGTTTCGAAAAACTATGAAAATGCTGAGCATTTTATCTCTGAGCTACTTCTTTAGTTACTTGCTTTACACTGTTATGAACTGTTATTAGTTATTGGTGTTGGACCCGACCTATGTTCCAGGTCGTCACTGCTTTCAACCTAAGGTTAGGCTTGTTACTTATTGAGTACATGGGGTCGGTTGTACTCATACTGCACTTCTTGCACATTGTGCGCACATTTCGGATGTCGATGTTGCTGTGCACTGTAGGAGCTGGATTTGAAAGTGTACTTGCGTCCCTGTTGCAGCTGCCTCTTATTCATGATATCCTTAGATTATAAAACTCTGTTTATGCACTTTTGATACAAAAGATGTATTTACTTTATATCAGCTTTGTAAACTCTATTCTTAGAAGCTCATGATTTGTACTACCAGTCCTTGGGAAATGTATAAGATTCAGATAACTTCTTTGTTTAATTTTCTTATTAATGTTATTGAACCTGGATATTTATTAGTTGGCTTACCTAGCGGATTGGATTAGGTGCCATCACGACTAGTGAATTTTGGGTGACATATAGTATTCCCTTATTATTGGTTGCAAGAAGGATAACATCCACATATAGAATTAGAAAATAAAATTACTCCCACTGACCTTTTGGTATATACATTGATCCATAATGTTCTCAACAAAGCCAAATGAAGAGATAACATCATGAAATTTTAAATACCATTGATGGGAGTCTTCAATCCATATATGGATTTCTTTAGCTTGCATACCAAGTGCTCACTATTTCTAGAAAAGAATCTTTCAAGTTGTTTCATATAAACCTCTTCCTCTAGATCACTATTGAGAAATGTAATTTTCACATCTATTTGTTGTAATTCTAAGTCAAAATGGGCTACTAATGCCAACATGGTGCCCAAGTAATCTTTCTTAGATACAGGAAAAAAAAGTCTCCATATAATCGATTCCTTCTTTTTGAGTGAATCCTTTAGCAACGAGTCTTCCCTTATATCTCTCTATGTTGCCTAATGAGTCTCTTTTAGTCTTAAAGACACATTTACATCCAATGGCTTTTACACCATCAAGCAATTCGACAAGATCCCATACCTTATTACTCTTCATAGAATTCATCTCTTCTTTCATGGCATTGTACCACAGTTTTGATTCTTTACAAATGATAGCTTGTGAAAAAGACTCAAGATCATTTTCGGCACCAACGTCAGATTCTTGTAGATACATAATGTAGTCACTAGAAATTACTGATTTTCTTTCTCTACTAGATCTTCTTAATGTTGTATTAACATTTTCCTGAGGATTATATGGATCAACTGGTTGTTCAATAGTTTCATGAATTTCTTGAACAACTTGATCTACTAGAATATTCTCATCAGCTTGTGGAAACTCAATGACTTGTTGCTCAACACCTATTTGTACTTAAGGAGTGTTGTGCACAATAACCAGCTTTTCACTTGAAGTGGATGGTTGATTGTTTACATATACTATATTCTAAAATTGATCCCTCCCCATGATCAAATCATTCTCAAGAAATTTTGCATTTCTTAATTCCACAATTCTAGTATTGTGAGATGAACAATAAAATCAGTATCCTTTAGACCTTTAGGCATATCCAATAAAATACCCATTAATGGTCCTTGGATCTAGTTTCTTTTCTTGTGGGTTGTATACTCTAACTTCAGACGAATATCCCCATATGCGTATATGTTGCAAACTCGGTTTCCAACCTTTAAATAACTCAAAAGGTGTCTTTTGGACAACCTTATTTGGAACTCGATTTAATATGTACAATGCCATTTTAAGAGCTCCAATCTTCAAGGACTTAGGTAGCTTAGATCTACTCAACATACTTCGCACCATTTCTATTAAAGTTTGATTTCTTCTTTCCGCTACACCATTTTGGTCTGGAGAACCAGGCATAGTATATTGGGGAACAATCCTATTTTCTTGAAGAAACTTAGCAAATGGACTTTGTGACTGTCCATCCTCAGTGTATCTACCATAATACTCACCACCTCCATCAGATCTTACAATCTTAATTTTCTTTTCGCATTGTTTCTCTACTTCAACCTTGTAAATTTTAAAGGCTTCTAATGCGTCGCTCTTATTATGAAGCATGTAGAGATACATGTATCATAAGTAATCATCTATAAAGGTGATAAAGTATTTCTGACCATATGCATCATATCTGGACAACATATATCTATATGTACGATTTCTAATATGGAAGAACTCCTCTTGGCACCTTTCTTTGACTTGTTGGTCTGATTGCCTTTTATGCAATCCACACAAGTATCAAAATCAGTAAAATCTAGAGCACTAAGTACTCCATCATTCACTAATCTCATAACATTATGATTGACATCATTTTGTAAATCAAGAGAGAAGAGACCATCAGACAATGTACCATTACCAACGACTTTAGATTTACAAAGTAGATTAATATAACATTTTGAAAAGTTGAAGGAATAACCAAAGGCTACAAGTCTTGAAACTGAAATTAAATTCCTAGAAAAAATAGGAATATAAAAGGTCTTTTCTAATTTCAAAATGAACCACTACTAAGAACTAAAACACATGTCCCAATAGCCTCCACATACGACTATATCTTGTTTCCAGAATAGATATTTTGCTCAGTTCCCACTGTGTAACGACTCGATCGATAGTTTTGAGTTTTTGCACTTTGAGCGCTAGTTCTCGGGCATGAATTTCCCTGTGTAATGTATTATGAAGGATATAGATCGTTGGTTTTAGTATTCAGGAAAATCGGAATGAATTTGAAGGAAATAGTTTCAGTTGAAAGCTTTGAATTTGAAAGGTTTGACCAAGGGTTGACTATTTGTATATGAGCTCGGATCAGAATTTTTATAATTTTGTTAGCTTCTTGAGGTGATTTATGACTTAGGAGCATGATCGGAATGCATTTTGGAAGTCCGTGGAAGGATTTGGTTTGAATTGGCAAAGTTAGTATTTTGGTGAATTTCCGGTTGATAGGTGAGGTTTTGATCCGAGGGTCGGAATGGAATTCCAAGAGTTTTTGTAGCTTCGTTATGTCATTTATGATGTGTGTGAAAAATTTCAGGTCATTTGGACGTGGTTTGGCCGGGTTTTTGATCGGAAGTGTATTTTGGAAGTTTTTAGAAAACTTAGGCTTGAATTCGATGAGTTTTGAGTAATTTGATGTTGTTTGAGGTATTTTGATGATTGGAACAAGTTTGAATGATGTTATGGATTATGTTGTTATGTTTAGTTGAGGTCTCGAGGGCCTCGGGTGAGTTTCGGGTGGTCAATCGGACCACTTCAAGTTGGAAAAATTGCAAAAAATTTGCAGATTAAGCTGTGCAAGGTTTTGCCTTTCGCGATCGCGTAGGGGGCCTCGCGATCGCATAGTGGGATTTGAGGAGGTTGTCTGAGTGTTCTTCACGTCCGCAAAGTAGGTCCCGCGATTGCGTTGAGTGAGAAGGCTGTGTATTGCGTTCGCATGCGTGTGGCCGTGATCGCGTAGAGTCTTTTGGTCAATTGGTCTAAGGCCGCATTTGTTTATCGCGTTCGCAAGAGAAAATACAGCGTTCGTGAAGGGTAATTTTGAGGAATCATCGCGATCGCAATTGGTATTACACGATCGCATAGAGTTATTTAGGGTATTTAAAAGAATTTTGTTCTCCGCGATCGCGAGGGAGTTGCCGCGATCGTGATGAAGGAAAAACAGGTCTGGGCAGAATGTTATAACTTCATTTCATCCGTAATTTTGGGTCATTTTTCCTCCATAGTTGATCATTTTGAGAGCTTCTTGGTGGAGAAGAAAGAGGGATTCAAGGGGAATTGATTGGAGGTTAGATTTTTGAACTTCAAACTCGTTTTTATTGTGAAATCCACCTAGAAATTCATGGAAACTAAGCCTAAAATTTAAGAACTAGGGCTTGAGAAAATTTGACTTTTGATTTGGGGTTTGAAAGGCCAGTTGGGGTCAAATTTGAGAACTTTTGATATGCATGAACTCGTGGGAAGTTAAGGAATATACTGATGTGAAAATTTTTGAGTTTCGAGAAGTGTGGCCGGGGCTCGAGTTTGTCTAATTTTGGAAATTTTGATATTTTTTTCGCTTGAACTTTATTCCCTTAGCATATTGTGATGTATTCGCTCTGATTGTGGTTAGATTTGACGCAAGTGGAGGCTGATTTGAGGGGCAAAGGCATCGTGAATTAGAGATTTTGCCGGTTCAAGGTGAGTAATAATTGTAAATGATATTCTGAGGGTTTGCAACCCCGGATTGCACATCGTAGTGCTATATTGAGATGAATTACACGCCGAATAGCGAGCGTGGGGTAGAGCACCGTTGGGGATTGTGACTTGGTCCGTCCTAATTGATGATTTTACCGTGTATTGTAAACTTATTTGTTATCATCATGAATTGGGCTGATTGCCATATTTAGGCTTCGTGCCAGCTGTTTGAACCCTTTCGGGGATGGTTGTTGATATTTTCTCACTATTTTGATTTTATACTTGAACTCAGTCATGTATTTTCCACTGTTTTCAAAACTCAGCCAAGTTTACTTTGCTTTAACACTTGAAATGATATTTCCAACAATATGTTTGGGCTGAGCATCATGTTTTACTGTTACCCGAGGGGCTTATGTGATTTTTGACCGAGTAAGGCCGAGGGCCTATGTTGTGAGGATAATTTTGGATTGGGCTGCACGCCGCAACAGTGAGAAACTGATTTGATTATGAGGCCGAGAGCCTGAGATACGTATGCCACGAGATGTCTTGATATTGCACTTGGGCCGAAGGGGCCCCTCCTGGAGTCTGCACACCCCTAGTGAGCGCCGTCGACGATAAATGGATCGGGCTGTGGATTGGGCTGCATGCCGCAGTGGTATTGGTAATGTTCTATATGTTTAATTATTTCATTTGTCTTCCATTATCTATTGTCTGTGCTATGTCATGCAATACCTACCTGATTGCCTGACATTATCTAATAACTGAGTGTTGTGCTCGAGGGGCGAATTTCTGTAATTATCTGCACTATTATTTTGCATTTATTTGCGTAATCACTGAAAAAGTTATTTCCAAAAGAGGTCTAAACTGAGCTAAGATGATTTTCTAAAGATCTCACAGCTTCACTGTTTTTCCTAAAAAGGGTTTTACACTGCTCTATACAGCATGGTTGTTTGTTTACGTGATTTTTTACTGCTCAGTTATTATTCACCTTTATTACTTACTGAGTTGGAGTACTCACTTTACTCCCTGCACCTCGTGCACAAATGCAGGTATTTATCCACCCGGTAGCAGGTTTTGGCTGATCAAAGGCATAGTTATAGGAGCTTTACGGGCTGACCGCCAGCGTTCGCAGCACCACTTCACTCCCTTTTGTTCATTATTCTTGTTTTGTGATTTTTAGACCTTGCAGTTGCATTTACACTCTAATAGATGCTCGTGATTTGTGACACCCTGATTTGGGCTATTTTGGGTTGTACTTCCGCTAATTAATATCATTAAATCATATTTAAACTGTTCATTCATGTTTAACTATTTTTGAAAAGGAGATATGGGTTAGTTGGCTGGCCTTATCTTAACGAGAGGCGCCATCACGACCAGAGCGGAGTTTGGGTCGTGACACACTGGCTTCCGCAGGTTTCTTAATTCATGTAAGGAATTTGTAATATGGATTGTAGAACCATAATCAATCATCCATGTGTTATGATTTCCATCAATCATATTAGCTTCATAAGTTACAAGATCGATTTAATTACCTTTCTTCTAAAGCCATTTCTAAAACTTGATGCAATCCTTCTTCACGTGGCCCTTTGTAACGACCCGACCGGTCGTTTTTGGAATTTACGCCCCGATCCCCCATTAACTGCTTCCCCTAAGTTAATTTCTGCTATTTTGGTTTACCGGGACGTTCAGTGTTAGGATTCGGAGTATTTTAGGACACTTATTCCCTAAATTAGAGCTTATGAGTTGAAAACTGGTCTGTATTCAAAAAAATGTGAAGAAGACCTCGGAATGGAAATTTGATGGTTCTGTTAGCTTCATTAGGTGATTTTGGGGTTGGGAGCGTATTCGGAATGTATTTTGGAGGTTCGTAGCTCATTTAGGCTTGTAATGCCGAAGTTTGAATTTTTGAAGTTTCCAGTCCGATAGTGAGTTTTTGATCCGAGGGTCGTATTGGAATTACGAAAGTTGCTGTATCTCCATCATGTCATTTGGGATGTGTGTGCAAAATTTCAGGTCGTTCGGGCGAGGTTTGGTTAGGTTTTTGATCGAAAGTGTGTTTGGTTGGAATTTGAAGTTCTTAGGCTTGAATCTTAGCTTAATTCGTGTTTCCGACGTTATTTTGAGTGATTTAAGGATCGGTACAAGTTTGATTGATGTTAGGGGTTATGTCTGTAGGTTTGGTTGAGGTCCCGGGGGCCTCGGGAGTGTTTCGGATGCTCAACGGGTTATTTCCTCCTATTTTTGAACTGCTGTTGCTGCTTCTGGTGTGCCTTCATCGTGTTCACGTTATGTGCTTCGCGTTCGCGAAGGCTTATTTTTGCCACCTGGGAAATCCTTCTACGTGTTCGCATTTAGAGCCTCGCGTTTGTGAAGCTCTGCCTCTCCCTTCACCACGTTCACATCCTCCTTATCGCGTTCGCATAGGTTTAAAAGCCCCTACATCGCGATCGCATTGCCTTCCACGCGTTCGCGTAGGGCAAATTTCTGGGCCTTTTATTTTTCTTCAACGCTTTCACATGCACCGATTCGCGTTCGCGTAGTTTGCTGGGCCAGGACTTCGCGTTCGCATCCCTTCCTTTGCGAACGTGAAGGGCATTTTGGGGACCTTCTATTTTCCTTCTTCGCGAACGCATGAGACCTGCCGCGTTCGCGATGCTTTAATGATCTGAACATTACTTAATATTTCAAAAATGAGGTTTTGCCATTTTTATCAAAACTCAAGGTTTGGAGCTCGGATTTGGGAGCAATTTCAAGGGTTTTTCAAGGGCAATCACTGGGTAACGATTCTCTACTCTCCTATGACTAAAACCCATTAATCTAATCGCGAATTCACCCTTTAATTTCGTGTTTTTGAATGAAAAGTGGGTAAACTTCTTACACCTAACTATGGGGTTTTGAGGGGGCATTTGACCTCCGATTTAGGAGATTTTTATATGGTCAGACTCGTGAGAGTACGAGGGTTCTGAAAACATAAAAATTATTCGATTCCGAGATGATGGTTGGAGGGGCATTTTGGTCATTTTTACCTATCTTCGCGCCCTAGCTTTAAATTTAATAGTGGAATCAGTTGTTTGCAATATTATTTATGATGTGTAATTGAATTGAATAGATTTGGGCTATTTGGAGTCGGATACTCGTGGCAAGGGCGCGATTTCTAGTGATATTGAGCCGGTTCGAGGTAAGTGGCTTGTCTAACTTTGTGTGGGGGACTTTCCCCTTAGGATTTGTTCTTGATATTGGAGTGCCTTGTACGCGAGGTGACGAGCGCGTACTTGAGCCAATTGATGAAAATCCGATTTTACTTAAGTTGTTAATATTTAACTTTCTTTCTGATTTGCCTTATCTTCTTGAAGCTTATTACTTCTGCTAGACTAGGCAAGCATGTCTAACTGATTTAATTGCCTAATTGCTTAAGTTGTTTAATAGTACTACGTGAAGCATGCTAGGCTAGTTCTATCTGCTACTCCATTTTTCGTACTTATCCCTTGGTTTGTTTCTGGCTGTGATTGTGTATTTACATTTGGACTACGGATGTGGGATTCCAGTAGCTCCCCCTCTTGTTTGTTTACTTTGGGACTTCGGGTTCGATTCCCAGGAGATCCCCCTGCGCTTTTGTTTTGGGACTACGGGATGGTATCCCGGGAGATCCCTTGCACTTTTATTTTGGGACTACGGGATGGTATCCCGGGAGATCCCCTGCACATTGATGATTGGACTACGGGACGGTATACCGGGAGATCCTTGAAATTGATATGAGAGTTGGAATACGGGACGGTATCCCGGGAGGTCCATTGAACAGTTGAGGAAAGGGCTACAGGACAGTATCCTGGGAGACCCTCGTTGGTATTTTGAAATTTAGCTGTGTGTACTTGTGTTTTTGCTTTATCCTTGAAGTTATCCTTGCTCGTTGTTTTGCCTTATTACACTGCCGCGTTTATTAATTTGTGTCAGACTTCCATCCTGTTAATTTTTGTTACTGTATTTCTTTTACCTCAGCAGGGCCCTGACCTTTCCTCGTCACTACCCAACCGAGGTTAGGCTTGGCATTTACTGAGTACCGCTGTGGTGTACTCATGCCCTTCCTGTGCATGTTTTTCATATGCAGATCATCCAGGTACCTCTGCTCAGGCGCACTATCCTTGAGGCGAGGAGACATACGAATACTTCGAGGTACATCTGCAGTGTCCGTAGACCGAAGAGTCTTCTTCCTTATTCTAGTTGTAGAGCTGTTATCCTATCATACTGTTGATGTAGTTATTCTGGAGATTAGAGTATTTATTGGAATTCTATTAGTCTGTGTTTCCCGTGAGTTTCCGGGTTTCGGGATTTGGTTGTAGACTTCCGCATATTCTTAGAGTTGTACAGGCCGGACGACCTTATACTCAGTTGTTTTTTTTTCATATGTTCAGTTTTAATTGGTTTTCCGCAAATATTATATCTTTTCTGCAATACTTGGCTTACCTGGTCGTGGGGACTAGGTGCCATCACAACATGTTCATGATCGGTGAACTAGGGTCGTGACAAGTTGGTATCATAGCCCTAGGTTCATAGGAGTCACGGAACACATGCCGATTTATTAGATTCTCGCTGATCGGTACGGAGACGTCCGTATTTATATACGAGAGGCTATGTAACTATTTAGGAAAAATCTTCATTTCTTTTGAATTCCTTGTCGTGCGATATTTTGACATCAATTCTAAACTTCTGTCTTCTATTCTCTCACAGATGGTGAGGACACGTGCTACACGAGAGGACCAGGCACCCGCGCCCCCTACTGCCGCCGTCAAAGGTCGGGGCTGGGGTAGAGGTCTAGGATGCGCACGAGGTGCAGCTACAGCACCCGCGCGAGCTACCGCTGAGGTACCACCAGCAGATCCAGTTGGAGCCCAGGCACCTAGTACACCTACCACATCTACTACTACTCCAGCGCTCCAGGAGACTCTAGCTCAGCTCATGAGCATGTACACTACCTTGGCTCAGGCGGGGTTGCTTCCCCTTGCTGCAGCCACATCCCAGGCGGGGGGAGGGGCCCAGACTCCCGCAGCCCGCACTCCTGATCAGAGAGTGCCGATGGAGCAGGTCCCAGAGGTTATTCCTATATCGCCTGCAGCACCAGCACAACCCGGGGATGGGTCAACTGTCTCCGAGGATGAGCAACGTAGGCTAGAGAGGTTCAAGAAGTATGATCCCCCAGTGTTCAGTGGCCTAGTATCAGATGACGCCTTGGGATTCTTGGAGGAGTGTCATTGCATTCTTCGCACTATGGGCATAGTGGAGTCTAGTGGGGTTTCTTTCACCGCCTTTCGGCTTCAGGGAGTCGCCTATGATTGGTGGCGTACTTATGAGTTTGACAGTCCAGTTGAGTCTGCCTCACTGACTTGGACCCAGTTCTCAAACATGTTTATGAGGGAGTTTGTTCCCCATAGCCTCAGGGATTCATGGCGCGCGGAGTTTGAGCATTTGTGCCAGGGTGCTATGACAGTCTCAAAGTATGCCATCCATTATACCAGATTGGCTAGACATGTACCGGCTTTGGTTGCCACAGTTCGGGAGAGAGTTTGGAGGTTTATCGAGGGTCTTATTCCGCCCATCCGGTCCAGTATGGCTCGAGAGTTAGAGATGGATATTCCTTACCAGCAGGTAGTGAGCATTGCTAGGAGGATTGAGGGTATGCTCGCCAGGAGCGGGGGGAGAGGGAGGCCAAGAGGTCTCGAGAGTCGAGTCACTACTCTGGTGCCCGTACCCCTTCAGCTGGTCGTTATAGTAGGGGTTATTCTGGTCGCCCTGTACATTCAGCCTTGCCAACAGCCGGTAGTACTCCAGCTCCACCTGCAAATCAGGAGCCTTATTATGCGCCTCCAGTTTCTAGCGCGCCTCCTGCGTAGGGTGCTTCCAGAGGTTAGTCCAGTAGACCTAGCTCCAGTCAGTCACAACCACCACGTCCTCCTAGAGCTTGTTTCGAGTGTGGCGATACACGTCACATGGTTAGGGACTGCCCCAGACTTGGTAGGGGTGCATCTTCACGGACTGCTCAGCTACAGCGTGCTTCTCAGAGTTCTTAGGCTATGGTTCCAGCTCCCACTGCTGCCCCACCTGCCCAGCCAGCTAGGGGCGGAGGCTGGGGAAGGGTTCGCCCTCGTGAGAAGGGTCTGGCCAGATATTATTGCATTTCTGCTCGTACTAAGGCGGTTGCCTCCGATTCTGTCATCACAGGTATTATTCTGGTTTGTCACAGAGAGGCATCCGTTCTATTCAATCCAGGCTCTACTTATTCATATGTGTCCTCTTATTTTGCTTCGTATTTGGGTGTGCCTCGGGATTCTTTGAGTTCCCCCGTTTATATTTCTACTCCTGTATGAGGTTCTCTTGTTGTGGACCGCGTTTATCAGTCGTGTTTGGTTACTATTCATGGTTTTGAGACCGGGGCAGATCTATTATTACTCGGCATGGTTGATTTTGACATTATTCTGGGCATGGACTGGTTATCGCCCCATCATGCTATTCTTGATTGTCACGCCAAGACCGTGATGCTGGCTATGCCAAGTGTTCCACGTATTGAGTGGAGTGGTACTTTGGATCATACTCCCAGTAGGGTTATTTATTTCCTTAGAGATCAACGTATGGTTGAGAAGGGGTGTGCCGCGTATTTAGCTTATGTGAGAGATGTCAATGTTGACACCCCTTCTGTTGATTCAGTCCCAGTGGTACGGGATTTCCCCGATGTGTTTCCTGCTGATCTTCCGGGCATGCCGCCCGATAGAGATATCGATTTTTGCATTGATCTGTTGTCGGGCACTCAGCCCATTTCTATTCCTCCGTATCGCATGGCTCCTCCTGAGTTGAAGGAGTTGAAGGATCAATTGCAGGAATTGTTGGGTAAGGGTTTTATCCGGCCCAGTGTTTCGCCATGGGGTGCTCCTGTCTTGTTTGTAAAGAAGAAGGATGGTTCTATGCGTATGTGCATTGATTATCGCCAGTTGAACCAAGTTACAGTGAAGAACCGTTATCCTTTACCGCGTATTGATGATCTGTTTGACCAGTTTCAGGTCGCACAGGTGTTTTCCAAGATTGATTTGCACTCAGGTTACCATCAGTTGGAGATTCGGGAGCCAAATATCCTGAAGACTGCCTTCAGGACTCGGTATGGTCATTACGAGTTCCTTGTTATGTCATTTGGGCTGACTAATGCCCCGACAACTTTTATGCATTTGATGCACAGTGTATTCAGGCCATATCTTGACTCATTCGTGATTGTTTTTATTGATGATATTCTGGTATATTCCCTGAGCCGGGAAGATCATGAGCAACACCTGAGGATAGTGCTTCAGACTCTGAGAGAGAAGAAATTATATGCAAAGTTCTCAAAATGTGAGTTATGGCTGAGTTCTCTGGAATTCCTAGGCCACGTGGTATCTAGTGAGGGCATTCGAGTGGATCCAAGAAAGGTGGAGGCCTTGTAGAGATGGTTCAGGCCCTCCTCAGCTACAGAGATTCGCAGTTTCCTCGGCTTGGTGGGTTATTAGCGTCGCTTTGTGGAGGAGTTTTCATCGATTGCGGCCCCTATGACTAGATTGACTCAGAAGGGTGCCCAATTTCAGTGGACAGAGGAGTGTGAGGCGAGCTTCCAAAAGCTCAAGACAGCTTTGACTTCGGCCCCAATCTTGATGCTGCCTACCGGTTCGGGGTCCTATACAGTTTATTGTGATGCCTCACGGGTTGGACTTGGAGCGGTGTTGATGCAGGACGGTAGGCTGATTGCCTACGCGTCCAGACAGTTGAAGGTACATGAAAAGAACTACCCTATCCACGATCTTGAGTTAGCTGCTATTGTTCATGCCTTGAAGATTTGGCATCATTATTTGTACGGGGTGCCTTGTGAGATCTATACTGACCATCGGAGTTTGCAGCACTTGCTTAAGCAGAAGGACCTGAATATGCGTCAGAGGAGATGGTTAGAGTTGTTAAAGGATTATGATATTACTATTCTTTATCACCCGGGCAAGGCCAATATGGTTGCCGATGCCTTGACTCACCGGGCGGAGAGTTTGGGTAGTTTGACATATCTACCAGCCTCAGAGAGACCTATGGCGATGGATGTTCAGGCTTTAGCCAGACAATTCGTGAGATTGGACCTTTCAGAGCCCAGTTGGGTTCTAGCCTGCGTGGTTTCTTGGTCTTCCCTATTTGATCGCATCAAGGAGCGGCAATATGATGACCCTCATTTGCTTGTCCTTCAGGACAGAGTTCAGCGTGGTGATTCCAGAGATGTTACCATCGGGGATGATGGGGTATTGAGGATGCAGGGCCAGATTTGTGTGCCCAATGTCGATGATCTTCGAGAGTTGATTCTAGCAGAGGCCTATAGCTCGCGGTATTCCATCCATCTGGGTGCCGCAAAGATGTATCAAGACTTGAGGCAGCACTACTGGTAGAGGCGTATGAAGAAGGATATAGTTGACTACGTGTCTAGATGCCTCAACTGCCAGCATGTGAAGTATGAGCACCAGCGTCCGTGTGGGTTGCTTCAGCAGATTGAGATCCCAGAGTGGAAGTGGGAGCGTATCACCATGGACATCGTATCTGGACTCCCACAGACTGTAAAGAAGTTTGATTCCATTTGGGTCATTGTGGATCGACTGACCAAGTCCGCTCATTTCATACCTGTGTGTACCACTTATTCATCGGAGCGGTTGGCGGAGATTTATATCAGGGAGATCATCCGTTTGCATGGTATTCCAGTTTCTATCATCTCAGACAGAGGTACTCAGTTTACCTCGCGGTTCTGGAGAGCCGTGCAGCAGGAGTTAGGCACTCGGGTGGAGTTGAGAACGACATTTCACTCTCATACGGATGGATAGTCCGAGCGCACTATTCAGATTCTGGAGGATATGCTCTGTGCGTGCATGATTGAGTTTGTAGGGTCATGGGATCATTTCCTGCCACTGGCAGAGTTTGCTTATAACAACAGTTATCAGTCCAGCATTCATATGGCGCCGTATAAGGCCTTATATGGTAGGAGGTGTAGATCTCCGGTGGGTTGGTTTGAGCCGGGTGAGGCTAGGCTATTGGGCGCAAAAATGGTTCAGGATGCAATGGAGAAGGTTAAGGTGATTCAGGATAGACTCCGTGCAGCCCAGTCCAGACAGAAGAGTTACGCGGACAAGAAGGTCTATGATGTTGCATATATGGTTGGTGTGTGGGTTCTGCTTCGGGTCTCGCCTATGAAGGGAATCATGAGGTTTGGGAAGAAAGGGAAGCTGAGTCCGAGGTTTATTGGCCTTTTTGAGATCTTGAGGCGAGTTGGGAAGGTTTCTTATGAGCTTGCCTTACCTCCCAGCCTAGCCGGAGTTCATCCGGTATTTCATGTTTTGATGCTTCGGAGATATCACAGTGATCCGTCGCACGTGCTGGATTTCAGTTCAGTCCAATTGGACAAGGATATATCCTATGTTGAGGAGCCAATGGCCATTTTGGACAGGCACATCAGAAAGTTGAGGTCAAAGAACATTGCTTCAGTGAAGGTCCAATGGCGGGGTCAGCCTACCGATGAGGCGACTTGGGAGACCGAGCAGGATATGCGCAGTACCCTCATCTTTTTGCTACTTCATGTATGTTCTCTATGCTCGTTCGAGGACGAACGAATGTTTAAGTGTAGGAGGATGTAACGACCCGCCCAGTCTTTTTTGGAATTTACGCCCCGATCCCCCTTTAACTGCTTCCCCTAAGTTCATTTCTGCTATTTTGGTTTGCTGGGACGTTCGGTGTTAGGATTCGGAGTGTTTTGGGACACTTAGTCCCTAAATGAGAGCTTAAGAGTTGAAAAATGGTCCGTATTTGGAAGAGTGTGAAGACGACCTCAGAATGGAAATCCGATGGTTCCGTTAGCTCTGTTATGTGATTTCGGGGTTGGGAGCGTGTTCGGAATGTATTTTGGAGGTTCGTAGCTCATTAAGGCTTGAAATGCCGAAGTTTGAAATTTTGAAGTTTCCGGTCCGATGGTGAGTTTTTGATCCGAGGGTCGGATAGGAATTCCAGAAGTTGCTGTAGCTCCATCATGTCATTTGGGATGTGTGTGAAAAATTTTAGGTCGTTCGGGCGAGGTTTGGTTAGGTTTTTGATTGAAAGTGTGTTTGGTTGGAATTTGAAGTTCTTAGGCTTGAATCTTAGCTTAATTCGTGTTTCCGGCGTTTTTTTGAGTGATTTAAGGATTGGTACAAGTTTGAATGATGTTGCGGGTTATGTCTGCAGGTTTGGTTGAGGTCCCGGGGGCCTCGGGTGTGTTTCGAATGCTCAACAGGTCATTTCCTCCTATTTTTGAACTGCTGTTGTTGCTTCTGGTGTGCCTTCATCGCGTTCGCGTTATGTGCTTCACGTTCGCGAAGGCTTATTTTGGCCACCTAGGAAATCCTTCTACGCGTTCGCGTTTAGAACCTCGCGTTTGCGAAGCTCTGCCTCCCCCTTCACCGCGTTCGCATCCTCCTTATTAAGGCTGCACTTTTAGGCGGGCCCGGGCCTAAATGGGCCAAACGGGCCGGGCCTAGCGGTCCTGGGCTTGGCGGTCCCGGGCTCGGGCGGTCCCGGGCTTGGCGATCCCAGGCTTCGTGGGCCTGCTGGGTGGAACCAGCCCGTGA
>MU736391.1:7079-21912 GCA_026770625.1 Nicotiana glauca
CCATCTACCCCCTACCCCCCCCCCCCCCCTAAAAAAAATTTTTACTTTTTTTTTTGTAATTTTAAATTTATACTTTTTTCATTTTTCTGCCTCCTCCCTCCCCACTCCCCCTAGCAAAAAAAAAAATTAAATATATTTTTCAGTTTTAGTTTTTTTTTTATCGGTTTAAAGGTTCAAAATTTTACAAGTACCAAAGTTATGAGTTGGGAGGTTTATGTGTTTGAAAGTTTACGAGTTTAGAAATTATAAAGTATACGCGCTCGAAATTTCGCGGTTTTGAAAGTTTAGCGGTTCGAAAGTTTATGAAATTTGTGGATTCAGAAGGTTGTTGGTTTGAAAGTTTATGGCTTCATGTTTATTATATCTAAATTATTTATGAATACTCTTGAGAAGTCATTTTCCTTAATTTGCGAATTAAACACCGAAAAATAAATAAGATTACTACTTATTTTTCAAGAAAATATTTTCCACGAAAAATATTTTCTGTTATGCCAAACACACCCTTAAACTGAAAAGTATTGTAATTAAGGGTTTTTTGGGGGGGAAAGTTTTGATTATTGGTTTTTGGGCCTCTATGGTTTCTATATAAAAGTGTTTAAAGGATTAGAAGATGCAAAATTTGTGAAAGGAGAAGAAAGGAGGATGGCATGAAGACGGGGTGAGGTGGGGTTGATGTAGATGAAGAATAGGAGGGTTAGGGGTGTCAATGGTTCGGTTCGGCCGGTTATTTTATAAAATTTGAATCATACCAATTTTTTGGTTATTCTCTTATGTATAACCCAAATTGGACTTTTCGAAACCGTACCAATCATGTCGGTTTCTCTTTAGTATCGGTACGGTTTAGTTAATTTTCGGTATTTTTTAAATATCATGTAAAATTTACCACTAGAAGTAGGGTTGTTCGTTCGGATCAAATATCCGAAATCCAACCGATCCATTCAATTTCGGATTGGATCGGATTTCAGATTGTGCTTATTAAATTTGGGATTTTCGGATCGAATTCGGATTGGTATATTACTATATTTTAATCTGATCCGATCCGAAATATGAAATTATTAGGCAATGTATAAATACTACACTTTAATTTCGGATAGTTTGTACTTCCTTTACATCTTCCTTCAAGTTATTACCTTTACAATTGCTAGATTTAGCTATATTGGCACTATAGTATTCTTATAATTGCATAAACATGATTATTTCCTAATGTATTGCCTCTTTTACAAAGAAAATTTACATATTAGTTTTCAACTTTGAGGCATAATAATACAATCTGAAATCCTATCCGACCCAATATAATTCGGATCGGATTCAGATTGTATTTTCTAGAATCTGAAATCCGAAATGTGCTAAATCCGATCTGATCTGATCCGCGTGCACAGTCCTAAATAGAAGTAGAATGCAATAACATACGTTCTTTTATAGGACTTAGCAAAACTCTTTAGATATTTTTACCATTTAAAGGGTGATGAATTAAAAAAAATAAAAGATTACTAGAATATAGATCCATCAACTATTTTACAATAACATAAAAGAAACCAAGCAAAGAAAAAATATATATAACTCACACAAGTAGAAAGATATTAACCAAGCTAGGACTCAAGAATAAAATCTATAGAAGATTAAATATCCAAAAAGATAAATCTAAATTATAAAGGAAACATATTCATTACAATGTAGTTTGTTCCTCCTATAATACTTTGTGTCCTGCTAATAAAGATACTTGAAATAACTTAGTTTAAGTAGAAGTAGCATAATAGGTTTTAGGAATTAGTATTTTGAGTTTAATTACTTGTTGGCTTGTAATAGTTTTCCATAGTTCCAAGGCCCAAAGAAAAATTTAACACATTATTAGTTTTAAACTTACTAGATAAATATATTTTTCACATGTAAAATTTATTTGGTACAGTTCGGTATTTTTATCGGTTTATTTGTATAAAATAAAAAACCTACCCTAATTATCAGTGCGACTATAGATTTATATAAAAACCAACGATTTCTTAAAAAGAAACCTAAAAATCGGTTCAATGCGGTACGGTTCGGTCAGTTTTCGAATATCCAGTTACACCCCTAAGAAGGGCTGGTTGCCCTTGCTTTAGAATCTTACGCGCCCACTTTTTATTTATATTTATTTGTTTTGCCACATCAGCTTTTAGGGTGGCGTTTACCTATATTATTATAAAATCACAAATACAATATTGGTTTATAAAAATAACCTTATAATATTAAGCATAATAACTCATAATAAAAGGACATAACTGAAATCCTAAATAGTAGCCTTATTATCCTATTAGTTTTAGGACATAATACTAAGTTGGGAATCCCACATGATTACCTTTAGGAATCCTATTAGTGTAATTACTTTTCAGCTGTCTAATTCATATAAAATTGAACAGGTAAATATATTTAGTCATGTAATCCTATTACTTTTAATATATACTTCTTAAAAATTCCTATTACTAATTTAATTTGAAAACGTATTATAATGTCATATCACTAATTTAATTTGAGAATGTATTATATTGCCCAAATCCATTTTGAAAAAAAGAATGAAAGCTATATTATTATAAAAGCATATATACAAGATTAATATACCAATAGCCCTAAAATATTAAACGGAAGAACTCATACGGAAAGAGCATAACTGCAATAATTATTTTTGGACTACAATACCTTCTATGCTAATTTTTAATATTTAAGATTTAAAAATTAATAAACTTTTGTCTATTAAATTCTTATTAAAAATATGTAGAAAGATTTAATAAAATTAATTTTATAAGAATCCTTCGTATTGGCAATATATTACCATTCCATAATGTCCAATACCAACAAAAAAAAGTAATATTACATGGATTGCATAAAGAGTTGAAATATAGAAGAAAAAAATACGCCCACGATAATATATTTTTATATTATATTTGAACTATTTTTTCACTCAAATAATAGTTTTTTACCAATTTTAAAATATTAAAAAATACCCAATTATTAAACAACAACTAAGAATATATTTAAAAATATAAATGTGTGAGAAAGAGAAAAAAAAATAGTTGGTAAGAGTCAATCCCACTAATGATTCTACAAACATAAAGATCTAAAAGTGAAATATCATATCAATCTTTTATTATTTGAAAATAAAATTTATGGTGGATAAAATTATAATTAATATTATATATTCAAAACAGGAGATGAACTAATATTAAGATCTAAGTCAACATAGAATAAATTATTTTTATGTTAAAATCAAATAAATAAATCTTTTAAATAATTATTTAGCAAGAGAATCCAATTCAATTATTTTTTAAATTCATCATATGAGTGAAATTCTTATGTAAGTTTAAAAAAAAATAGGATACATAAATTTATTCCATAAAAAGAGTGTTAAAACACAAAGTAAAAAGGTTAGTATATCATTAAGAATCAAAATGCTATACAAGTAACTGAGGAAGCACAATCAAAGCTCAATCTTAATCAAGAACAAGCTTTCAATACTATATTTTAAAGAGTTGACTATGTTATAATGAGATTATTCTTTGTAGATGCCTCCGGCAGAATCGAAATAATATTTCTATGCCATGCATTACTTGCAAATAGCATATCAAGAAGCATGACACTATTAGCAATAATAACAAATGATGTACCAACAACGATTTTATTGTGAGGCCACTCAATTTAGATTTGATATACATCTTTAAGCAACTTAAATAATCATCACAAATATATCAAAGCAGACCAATGATGCTAAATTTATAAAATAAAAATAAAAAGCAAAATTGATGATATGAGATGAAGCATTTATGGCAAAGTATCAAGCGATCGAAATAATTGCCTGGAGTTCTTATTAATTGTGATTTCTGTCAAGTACTACAAGTAGTTTCAAAATCGATAAAAACAGAGACTGTAAAAGGTAATTTGCCAAAGCTATACTTCTGGCATCAAATGAAAAAGATTCAAATGGAAAGAAATATAAAGTAAGAGAGTATCCAATAATAGAATGTTTGGATGGTTATTACCTATCGTATCGTATCGTATTGTTACTTTAAATACAATGTTTGTTTTGATTGTTACTTAAATTTTATTGTATTGTATCGTTAAATCAGTCGTTACGTAACGATGAAATGTGCCACTTTATGTAACGACCGATTTGGTGTGGTCGCATTATTTCCTTGTGTTTTTCTCTCAATCTCACCCTTCATTATTATTAAATAATTTTATTTTATCATTTACCCTACCTTTTTATATACCGTATCATAATTTTTCTTTTATAATATTACAAGTTTATTCATCATATCGCAGGTGTGTGATACCATGAAACGACGCTAAAACGACACAATCTATCCAAACATTGTATTCATCAAACGGTACAATACAATACAATACGATACATTATGAAACGATACGTAACAACCATCCAAACAAGCTGTAAAAAATGATTTGCTTTTTCATGAACACTTGGTTATCAATCCCAACGATAATAGCAGTGCATTTAATAAGAGAAATATTTCTATCATAATTAGATTAAAACGCAATTTCTAAAAATCGCATGATAGAAATTAAAAGATATCTTAGCCAGCAGAAATGAATATGTTGATCAACTAAATAAGGTTGATTGCAACATTATATAATAAAAATAAAACATTTATAGTTTTTGACTCAACAGAAAATGATACCAATAATTACTACCAAGAAGAGTACGTAAATACTTTAATACCAAATGGTCTTCTACCATACATGTTTGTTGTCAAGTTTATTATTTCTTACGTATGTTAGCGTCACTGTATATATAACAAACTAAGTTAAAATTGATCTTCCATTGTATATAGGTTAATTTTGAAAAAAAGATACCCGTCATGCTACTGAAAAACTTAGATACGCTGAACAGCTTATGTAATAGCACACAAATGGTATATAGAAGTTTTGACAATAATGTCATACATGCAAAAATTAAGATACTGGTCAATATGCTTCTAAATATATTTTTATCCCTGAATTCAAATTTTGTCTTTCGAAACTAAGAAATATCCTTTTAAATTTGTGTGAAAATAATTTTTAGTATGTTTATATTTTTCAAATATAACAAATAAAGTACAAAGACAAACATCCTAAATATTGGATTATATTTAGCGCAATATGTTTTCTTGCACGAACAACTGTATGTTGTACTTTCAAGAGAGATATCAAGATCGACAACAAGAGTTTTGGCTAAGGCAGAAAAACCAAAGCATTAGGAGGAAACATACACAAAAAATATTGTTCACAAAGAAGTGTTCGTCCGAGAGTCTCCTAGAAACAACCTCTCTGCCCCTCGGGGTAGGGGTAAGGTCTGCGTACATATTATCCTCCCCAGACCCCACTTGTGGGATCATACTGGGTTGTTGTTGTTGTTGTAAAGAAGTATTCGTTAAAACTCCATCACATTAAATACTTTTAAACTATAATATATAATTATTTAACTAACATGACATCATTGTGTAAGTTTTGATGATGTCTTTTTATTTTAAATTTATGTATTGTGCTAATGTAATAATATTTTTCGGCATATAGATGATTGTTGTATTATTATACATAAAAAATTTCTCATCAATTAAATTTATTGTTCCTTCATATGAAAAATATTTAAATCATTACGTGCCATTAGTTACGTGCAACGTAAGTTCATAAATACTACTTGCACTAAAAATAAGTATAGGGTGGTATTAAAACACTCATAAAAGTTAAGTGTGAAACTAATTTTTCGAGGCAAGTACAAGTGCATCATATGTATTATCCCTTGATTAAATGATGTCCCGATGGTGATAGTGATACTAGACCTAGGGTGGAAAATTAATCAGAAAAAGCTATACGGATAATTAATTCACATTAACATTACTACTATATATTGAAGGAAAAGATGGCAAATAATTCCCTAGCCACTTCAACCCTTAAAGCCCTGTGTCTTTTCTCCAAGTTTACCCATTAGGGATCGTTTGGTTGGAATATGATTTATATCGGTATAAGTTATGCCGGTATAAGTTATATTGGGATAAGTTATACTGAGATTAGTTATGCTGGTATTGTTGTTTATTCTTTGTTTAGTATGTTGTATTAAGAACGACAATTGCATAATTTCTAAGAAGGTATAAGTTATACCGGTGTTAATTACCCCACCTTTTATAAGGTACAAGTTATCCCAGTGTTAAAATTAACACCGGGATAACTTATACCTAATTTACTAACCAAACAATTTATTAAGGTGGTATTAAATTTTTATACCACCCTTATACCTTCTTATACCTCATACCAAACTACCCCTAAGTGTACCATAGCTTTTCGTTTTCCATGGCCAACACCCGCCTGGAAAATGTGATTTGGACTCTTACACCATTACAGGCACCTACAAAGTTGTCAGAGGTATCTAAATTCACATTCTGATAAATCCCTTTTCACATTTTTGTTTATAATTAAATCTCGTTTACATTAATGTTTAATGTTTTCTTTCATACCCTTTTTTTGTTAACTGGGGTTTGTTTGGGTTAATATTGTGTACACCTCGACTAATGCGGCCACCTGCGCTACCCACTAGTATAGAGGAGGAGTCAGGCACTGGCCGATGTAGCTATCAAAACTGCGGCTGAACCCATTAACTATTTTACGAAATTTAGATATATATATATATATTTAAAGATTACTAAAGTTTCAATAAATATTATGTTGTGAACTCATAATTTTAAAAATTCGAGTTCAGTGATAAAATCATAAAGATTGAACCCAGCACGTTAAAATCCTTATGAGGTGAGGTGTGCTTCCTTCGGGGATTGCAGCAGGAATTTGATTATTTTAGTATTTTCTTGGACGATCAAGTGTTTGCTTTAGGTTTCCCAAGAAAAATATATGGATTTCTCTAGCCATGTACATATAAAAATAATAATGTACTAGAAGTACCTACTTAATAATAATAATTTTTAAAAAGAGAAGAAGATGGAAACTAATTTAAATGGTTTTGTTACTTCAGCTTACAGCTTGTTGTTTCCCATTATTGTATTGTTATCACAAAATATTGTTTGTTTTGATTGTTTCGTTAAAATTGGTTGTATTGTATTGTATTGTTAAATTCATTGTTTCGGAGTAATGAAAAGTCTCCTTTTTTGACACAACCGATTTGGTGTGAGTGAGATTGTTTCCTATTTTTCTTTTCAATTATGCCTTAACTTATTACTCCACAATTCTATTTTACCCTTTACCTTTTTTTCTATTTTAACTTCAAATCTCCAACCTATAACCTACTTTGTTTTTTCCCATAACTTCTGCGACAATGTTAAAGGTGTTTTGCCGCCTTCTGTTTTATTTTTTCTCCTAATATGCTTTTAACTCAATTCTAATTAGTTGTGCTATTTTGTTTTGTCTTCTTCTGTCTCGCTCCTTTGTTCTGTTTTTTTAAGGTGTTTTGCCTTCTTCTGTTTTGTTTGTTTAAATTATTTTTATGCATAATTTTTAATAAATTTAATATTTAAACAATTGAGGATATTTTAGTCAACTTATCAGTTACAGTACAGTACGATACAGTCAAACCAAACAGCAAAATATTATTTAACAATAACAAACAATACAATCTATCCAAACATTATATTTATAAAACGATATGATACAATACAATACATTAGAAAACGACGGGGAACAATAATCCAAATAGAGTATTAGAAACTAACCTATCTTTTTGAATTTTTTCAGCCATTGGCTTTAAACAAAACCTTATCTATTTAAATATTTTTCTTTTGCACCCAATTATATAGTGACATAAAAACACAATTAGCTATGTACTATAGTATTAAGGATATGCATCTAGCTGCTTATTTTTGTTGCTGCTGTTAGGGATTTTGGAAATGGAATTTGCTTTTTAATTATCATGTAATTGCGATATTTTGAATTGCATGATTGAATTTGATTTTGATTGCTATGATCAAGAACTGATACGGCTCTACATGTGGCACGTGTAGAGAGAATCGAAGCTGATAACTGCAACAATATAAATGTTCATGTTAGATGGTATTACCGGCCTGAGGATTCAATGGGAGGGCGGAAAAAGTTTCATGGAGCAAAGGAATTATTCTTGTCAGACCACTACGATGTTCGAATTGCTCACAATATAGTAGGAAAATGCAATGTTCATTCTTTAAGGAAGTATACTGAGCTTGAGAATGTTGGTCTGGAGGATTACTACTGCCGGTTCGAGTATGAAACGGCAACTGGAGCTTTTCTACCAGATATGGTTGCAGTGTAAGTGTATGAAATTCCACTTTGGTTGCTGATTGAAGTTGAGTAATGATCTTTATGCTCATAATTTCTCTTTTGTTGCTCTGAAGGTATTGCAAATGCGAGATGCCATGTAATCCAGATGAATTTATGGTAAAATGTGTGGAGTGCAAGGAGAGGTACACATACATCATTTCATCTTTTTGCTTAAGTTGCTGGTTTTCAAAAATGAGTTACATCAATTTCCTCTCCGTTCAAGATTGGAAAACCAACCAATAAATTGTAGTGATGGGACATAAAAAGAGTTCTCTCAACAGTTGGACTAATAGCATGTTTGGCCCAAGCCGGAGAATTCAGCTTAGTTTGAGAAATGCTTTTTTGAAAAGTGCTTCTGAAAAAAGTACTTTTGGAGAGAAGCAGTTTTTGTTTGGCTAATCAGTCTTAAAAACACTTTTGAGAAATAATTTGTATTTGGCCAAGCTTTTTAGAAAGTGCTTTTAAGTGCCAAATTACGAATAAGGACATGAATAGATTTACTTAATAATTAATATTATAAGTAAATAAATAATCTCAAAATTTTGCTATTATATGCAATAATTAAAAAATCATTTTATTTAAGTAAAATATGAAAATAAAATTAAAAAGTACTTAATTCTTTTAATATAAGTTAAATATATTAAAATTCCTTCAACAAATATAAAAAACATTCACCCCTAACGTCACTATATATTATAAAGTTTTCCTAAAAATAAGAAAAAATATTTATAAATTAATATCCTGAGTATTAGGTTTATGGGTTATTTTGGTATATAATATATTTTGTTAGGGGTATTTTAGGTAAGAAGAAAAGTCAAAACTGCTTCTGCTTCTGCTTTTGGAAAGAAGCTACTTTTTTCAGCTTCTCTGAAACTGCTTCTGCTTCTTTCCAAAAGCACTTTTTTTTTTCCAAATAAGCTTGGCCAAACACCTCAAGTTAGGAAAAAAAAGTGCTTTTGGGAAAAAAAGAACTTCTGGCCTCCCAAAAAGCTTGGCCAAACAGGCTATAACTCTGCTCTGCCTTCTTAGAGAGTTCTGTTACTTCATTAGTTTTCAGTTGTCTTTATGAATTGGACAGTTTTTTCCTTCGCTCTAGTGCAATATTTTTCTTCAGTATTCACCATGTGCAATATACATTGAAGAGCATATATATGTGGAAATTAAACTGGAAAGTCCCGGCTGATCTTTGCACTATGATTATTTTGTTTAAAGCACTAGATATTAAGTAAAGGGGTATTTTTATCTGTATCAACTTATCTAAAAGGAAGAACAAGAAATTGTCTTTTTTCGAACTGGTGACATTTCCTTAGTTTCCAGCATGATAAATGTCCTGTGCATACATAAAAGACTTCCATATCTCAAATGATCTAGCCATATTGTATATAATCTGTTAAGAGTCACTGTTCTGAAGACGCAAATGTACATTCGAGGCTGATCTGATTGGTTAAACCAAAAAAACCAGTGTCCATTATACATTGCATGCTTTTATTTCTTACAAATTTGTTCCTTTGGTCTTTTGCAGGCATCATCCAGCCTGTGTGGGCATGACTATAGAACAAGCTAAACAACTAGATCACTATGTTTGTTTTGATTGCTCGCAGAAGGAACGTGTTGTAGTAGGATTGAGGAATTAAAGTTACCTGAGAAATTTCACTAGCCAGACAGGAAAAATTTGATGTCTAGTCGTTTAGGTTCAAATTAAACTCCGAAATTATAGTAATGAAACTTTTTACTCGCGGTTCTTAAGTTTAAAGCTTTATTTTGAGTGATTGAAGCATGTTCAGTATCCTGGTAAATCAACATATAAATACTATGCTAAACCACGTACTTAAAGGCCAACTCGGTGCACAAAGTATCCCGAATTCATGCAGGGTGCGAGGAAGTGTCGCACCCCAAGGGGTATACAAGATATAAATACGACACTACATCATGTACTTAAAGTCTTAAAGTAATAAGCAGAGACTTTTGAAGTAAAAGAATAAGGTCGTTAGTTCATTACTGCAATTAAAAATTAAGCCTTTGTTTTCTTCATGGTGATGTCACTTTATTATATTTCTTAAATAGAACTAGTATTCTCCAAATTCATTATAGTAATCATTTGTGTTTATATGAAGTTCTAATGTTCATATATATTATACTTCTGAAGCTTTAAATCTCCTTTGCCTCTTTCTTTGATTATTATGCAGTTGCAATAATCACATATATTAGTTTAAGATATTTGCTTCACTAGGTAGCAACTACAGTCATTTGATTTACTTGTTGTTTGTAATTTAAGCTGTAGAAAGTTATATACTTGGCTAATGGCTCAGTTGCATAATTGAATTTGAGCTTGGTGATTAACACTAGCTCCTTCATTGTTATATCTGTACAGAAAGATAGATTTGGCTCACAATAACTACTTAAATACAAGCGAGTGTTGTTTCCTATTTTACGATTTTCCCTGTTGTCGGAATCTCCCCGCTATGTTTTCTATAAATTCGCTTAAGTATTCTCTATCGATCATGAGCACTTTGGGTGTCGTACCTCTCTCTCGAGCAACTATCACAATTTACTAGACATATTCTCTCGAACTACGCTAGCTGACACTAATTCACTGCTCACTATAATCGCACCAAAGTTTCGTTATCTCTAATCCCGCCTTTAAACCCTCTGTATTTATCTCTCAAATATGTTAGGGGTGGTGTTATTCAACAACTACCTAAATGTGTACTCTCTCTCGAGCAATATACACATTAAATAGGCACAGTTAATTGAGAGCTCATCAACAATGAAAATATAGTTGAACAATTAGAGAAAAATCAAAAGCAAATCTATATTAAACGTAGTAAAAAATCATCCTCTAATTCGTTCCATCAAACCCTAAATTAGAAAGTTTAGCTACTCATAACCATACTAACAATCATGATAATAATTGAACGCATCAAAATACATATTAAGGAAGAACGGAAGAGAACTCTTGTGATTCGTTGCTTCCAAGTGTTCTCGTAGCCTTCTTGCCTCTCCAATAATGTCTCCTCATAAAAGGCAGTGTAATAAAGCATCAATACGCATTCATACCATAATAAAATGAATCTTCTTATATAAATAGAACAAAAAATCAAGAGCTTCGAGCCAATAAAGACCAAGAAGATTGGCTCAAGAACCAATTTCATTCTGAGCTCCATTGTAGAATTTGGACCTAATCATTAAGTAAGAAATGATGGGAACGACGGAACTTGTGAATGCAAAAGATTCTATTGAAAAAGGAATCTTAATGATTCATTGGTCGGGATGGCGGAACGAACCAGAGATTAATTCATGTATTCGGAGATCTGAGAAGTCACAAGTTAACCTTACAAATGAAATAGGGATTGAAAGAGTCAATATTCGCTCGCGAAAACTTTTCCCCTTCCCAAGAAATAGGTTTAGAACCCCTTTTATATATGTTGGAGCCGTGTAGAGTCGAAACTCCCAAGTCCTAGCCAAATTAGGACAAAATCCGCCCTTAGCCGCCTCGCTTGGCGCCTGGCGCCTACTTGGACACCAAATTTTTTTCACTTCTGTGCTATTTTGCCATTGCCGTTTTGGTTGGTACCTGGCGCCAACCTGGGCAACAAAATCATACTCTTTCCAAATTCTTCTATTTTTTTTTACTTCCCTTTGCATGCAAGCTTGCCAAATCACTTCAAATTGACTCCTACACATTTAAACACCATTATTAAGCTCCGGTCACAAATGGTGAGATTAGTCAGATGAGACATGTATGTGATAATCAAGCTGCTCTTCGTATTGCGTCAAATCCAGTGTTCCATGAGAGAACTAAACACATTGAGATTGACTGTCACTTTGTCAGAGAAAATATTCTCTCGGGAGATATTGCTACAAAGTTTGTGAAGTCGAATGATCAGCTTGCACATATTTTCACCAAGTCCCTCACTGGTCCTCGTATTAACTACATATGTAACAAGCTCGGTACATATGATTTATATGCACCAATTTGAGGGAGAGTATTAGAATAGTTATGTAAATAATAGTAAATAACCCTAATCTCATATGTATTAAGAGTATGACATATATATATGGCTCATTGTATTATTGTTAACATATGTGAATAATATCATGTTTTCTCCCATGCATTCTCTTAGATACTTTTGACACTTTGGATACTTTAATATAAAAAGTTTTCTTTAATTTCTTAGATCCATTCAAACACTTTTACACACAATGAGACTAATGAATTATTGGATAATTCCACTTTATTTAATAGGAACTTAGAACTTTCATTATAAACTTCAGTCAAAAGATGGAGCATAAAGTGTAGGGACTAAGGGAGTGGGGCTATTTCAAATCTGTCACTTAACATGGATCTATGTTAAGCCCACTGTTCCTGTATAATATCATGTTTGGTCAAGTTGGAAAAATTAACTTATTTTAAATTTATTTTTTAAAAATAATTTTTAAAAAGTGCTTTTGGAGAAAAGCAATTTACGTTTCACTAATTAATTGGAAAAATATTTTTAAGCAACAATTTGTGTTTGACCAAACTTTTCAAAAAGTGCTATTAAGTATCAAATTACGAATATGAACATGAATAGATTTACTTAATAGTTAATATTATATATATAGATATCACAAATATTTATTATTAAAGACAATAATTAATTTTTTATTTTATTTAAGTAAAATATAAAATAAAATTGAAAAAAACTTTAAATATATCAAAAAATTATTCAACAAATATGAAAGTTTACTCCAAAATTTATTATATATTAATTAATAATTTAAACTAAGTAATATTATTTTGATATATACAATATTTCTCTAAGGGTACTTTTGGTAGGAAGAAAATTTAAAACTGTTTTTGCTTATGGAGAGAAGCTATTTTTTCCGCTTTTCAAAAACTACTTCATTTCTATCCAAAAATACTTTTTCTCCCTCAAAAAGCTTGACGAAACACTTCAAGTTAAGAAAAAAGTATTTTTTTTTTGAGAAAAAAATACTTTTGGCCATGGAGAAGCTTGGCTAAATAGGCTATAAGTCTTTTAATAGTTTGTTTGGCCAAGCTTATCCAAGGCTTAAAGAACATTTTTCTTAAAAGTAATTTTTTTCAAAGTTAAAGTGTTTGGCCAAGATTTTAAAATATTTTTGAGTTCACGCATAAACAGTTTTGAAGAAACAAGAAACAATAGCTTCTACCTAAAAATATTTTTTGAAAAGCACTTTTGAGAAAAATACTTATAGAAACACTTTTTAAAAGCTTTGTCAAACACTAATTCTTGCTCAAAAGTATTTCTCAAATTAATTAGTCAAACACACCATGTTCCTTGCTCAAAGTATTTTTAAGAAAAATACTTTTGAAAAAAATAGGGAAATTATCAGTTATGGCCACCCATAAGCAAATTAGTACTATAAAAATTGGTCAATTTATAAAATATTACTAATATTAGCTAAATGCTATCAATATTGACTAATTAGCTATTTGTAGCAACAAAAAAGGGTCAAATATTTGGTTTTTTTGTTAGCAGGTGTTGTTGGAATAATTGGGTACATCTTAAGGAGTTTGAATCACAATTTTGGGATGATTTGGTGGTGTTTTTTAGGTGATTTGAATTGAAAATTCGAAGTAGAAGATGAAGATGAAAAAGATGATATGTGTATCACACTCTTGTATTATTTGTGTATCACATATGTATTAAATTTTTATCAAATGTATACCATGTATGCTTGTGTGTGTGATATATGCGTGATACATGTTTGATACATGTGTCACATAAGAATTTTCTAAACTCGATTTTAACTACGAATTTTGATACCAAACCAGTCCAAAATCACTTCCAATCTTGCTAAAAAATTGTATATTGCCTCGTCTATATATTTTCGAAGAATTCTAGGCATGGGCGGATCCTCGTTGGTTCAAGCTGGTTCATAAAAAAAATATTATTTTTATGTGAAACTTAGTTTTCTAAAAATAAAATCTGAACGTTGAATCTACTTGACAGAAACAATAGTTGGGTGAGTTGGTTCAAGCGGGTTCAGATTGTAGGAGAGGTCTAGAGTTCGAATCTGCACTCTTACATTTTATTAGGAGAGGTCAATGCTTTCCTTATTCTCATTTTTCCATAGCTTCCTCACCGATTTTTTTAATTATTAATTTAATTTATCTAATTTTCGAAGTTATTATATTAAAATTTATTGATCTACTTTAGTTTATATTTCTATTCAATTGTTATTTTTCTTAATAAATAATTTATTAAATAAATATTTCAAGACTTGTTAATATGTTAGGGGTCGTTTGGTAGGATGCATTAGATAAGCTAATGCATGCATTAGCTTTGTGAGTTTGTGTATTAATAATACATTGTTTGGTAGACATTTTGAACTCATGCATTAGTTATGCAAACATTAGTTATAGGCCAAATATATACACAACCCATTAAACTTGGCCCAATATTTTATTTTGGCACTCTAACTAACTCTTGTTCCATGTTGGCCCTCCAACTCCATTTTTTTGTTCTGCTTTAACACAAAAAATTTCTCCCCAGGTAAAAATGTAGCAGGTGCAAATACTCAGCTGCTACCCCACCCCCATCCCACT